>BRXY01000317.1:56330-95203 GCA_030267945.1 Triparma strigata | reverse complement strand
CCCCTCCCCCTTCAGGACCGTACCCAAACGGCACCTGCAACCTCGGCGCCATCTGACTCAACCCGATCAACCCCAACCCCTGCAACCCCAACGCCAAACCCAACCACCCCCTACCAACAACTCTAAAAGGTCCAGCGTTCCTACATTTCATGTAACCGTGTAAGGTGAGCCCTGTGGCTACGGTTGATAAGGTGCCGTAGAAATAGTGGTAGGCGGTCTCGTCGTTGTTGAAAATTTCGGATATTAGGTACGTGCGGTTGTGGGAGAGGACGGTGTTCTGAGGAAGAAGGGGGAGGGAAACGGCGGTCAGGGGGGTCAGGTACAGTTCGTCATGAAAAGAAAGGGTTCATGAAACAGAGGTAATACAAGAAACGATGGAGACACATCTCGTTCTTATTTGACGTACCTCGGTGATGAAAAATGCCCAGCCGGTTAGGGCGTAGCGTAATGCTAAGGACTTCGGTAGATTTATTGCAGCTGTTGACATGGTGATGGGGTCTGACTTTCACACCGTTCCTCGAGGAAAGGGATGCGAGGAAGTGATTTGATTGTCAAGCCGTCAAGGCGTGGCTGAATAAATGAGCTTATCGAGCAGATGAGATACAGCAAAGGTACGGTATGAATAATCTGTGGTCCTGTGGTGGCGCTGAACTGCTTCTTATTTGCCAGCCAAAATTGTAAAAATTCAAGAAAACCTTCAAACACTCATAACTCTTAACGTCACTATGGGAAAGGTAGGCAAAACTCGCCCGGGCTCAATTCTAAGCTACCAATGTCACTCCGCGAATCTTCTCCGCTCCAATATTCCGTATCTTAGTGCCTCAATGCGAACGGGATCCCGTCCGAACGTTCATTATTTCCGAGCCGTCCATTTTATCAATGACCAGGCTTACATTTCTCTCCTACTACAATCTTTCTTCCGCGATTTCTTCACGCGCTTCCTCCATCACCTACCCTTCTCACTCACCCGATACCCTCCCTCTCCTCCCTCACCCTCCCTCACCCTCCCTCACCCTCCCTCACCCTCCCTCACCCTCAGGCTGAACTAAAAACCAAGCTAACAAAGGAGATCACCGACCTCGGATCCCAAATCGCCGCCGCCAAATCCGCCGGTCAGCCAAAAGACGAATGGGACCCCCTCCTAAAACAAATGCTCGCCCTGAAAGTAACCTACAAAGAGGAGATCGGTGAGGATTTCGGTCCCAAAAAGGAAGTTAAGAAGAAGGGTGATGCTAATCAGGTGGCGAACCCGAAGAACGCGGAGAAGGCGGCGAAGAAGGCGGCGGCTAAGGCCGAGAAGGTGAGAGGCTGCGAGGAGCAAATCGACGAGCCGGGAAGAAATGCAGTTCTAACGAAGTTACGGTCAATCTTCATGCGAATCGCTTCACTTGTCGCAGGAGGCGAAGAAGAAGGCCAACAGGGAGGCGAGGGAGAAGGCGGAGAAGGAGAAGGCGGAGAAACTTTCGGGGAAGGGAGGTGAGAAGAAAAAACAACACAAAAAACGAACCCTGATCTTCTCTAACCTCTCGTCAACAAACACAATAGGAGGCGACCAATACGGCAACCTCCCCCTCCTAAACTCTTCCAAAATAACCTCCAAGGTCTGGTCCGAGATCGGCTCCCTCTCCTCCTCCAAATCCTCCTCCACCGTGACCATCCGTGGGCACCTCCAATCCGTCCGCGGTTTCGGCAAGGGCGTCTTCGCAATCGTCCGCTCCAGCCTCTACACCGTCCAGTGCGTCTGCTTCGAATCGCCCGAGATCCCCAAGACCATGGTCGAGTACATTAGCAAGTTATCAAACGAATCCATAGTCGACGTTTCAGGCGTCGTTACGGTCCCTGATTCTCCTGTCGAAAAGTGCACGCAGAAGGACGTAGAGATCAAGGTCACGGCGTTTCATATGGTTGCGCCGAGTGCTGTGCTGCCGTTTCAGATGGAGGACGCGTGCAGGCCGGACTGCGATAAGCAGTCGGATGTGGGAGAGTACACCGGGGAGGAAGTTGAGTCGTCCGACGGTCTCATCAGGTAAGCGTAGACACACACACACACACACACACACACACTTTGTCGCTTTTTTTTCCCTAACCCCTTCGTTTCGCTTAGGGTCGGTCAGGAGACTCGTTTGAACTACCGTTGGCTCGACCTCCGCACCCCCGCCAACCAGAGCATCTTCCGCGTGAACTCTTTCGTCGGTCACTTCTTCCGCGAGTGTCTCGTCGAGAAGGGTTTCGTCGAGATTCACACCCCCAAGCTCCTCTCGGGGGCTAGCGAGGGGGGGAGCGACTGCTTCAACGTCGACTATTTCGGGAGGCCGGCGTGTTTGGCGATGAGCCCGCAGCTGCATAAGCAGATGTGCTGCGCTTGCAGTGGATTCGAGAAGGTGAGTAAAATACGATAAGGTCGACGTAACGTAACGTAACGTGTTCTAACTTGTTCGGTTTCGCCTTCCTCCCTCAGGTCTTCGAGACCGGTCCCGTCTTCCGCGCCGAGAACTCCAACACCCGCCGTCACCTCTGCGAGTTCACCGGCCTCGACCTCGAGCTTACCATCAAGGAGCACTACTACGAGATCCTCGACGTCTTCTCCGACCTTTTCATCCACATCTTCGACGGGCTTAACGCCAGGTGCAAGAACGAGATCGAGAGGGTGCGCGAGCAGCACCCCTTCGAGGACCTCAGGTACCTCCGCCCGACCCTCCGCATCACCTACGCCGAGGGTTGCAAGCTCCTTCGCGAAGCCGGCATCGAACAGGGCGACTACGATGACCTCTCCACCGAGAACGAGAAAAAGTTGGGCGACATCGTCGCCGAAAAGTACAAGACCGACTTCTTCTTCATGGACGAGTACCCCCTCTCCGTCCGTCCCTTCTACACCATGCCCAACGCTTCCAACCCCAAGCTGTCAAACTCCTACGATTTCTTCATCAGAGGACAGGAGATCCTCTCCGGAGCTCAACGTATCCACGATCCCGTCCTCCTAACCGAGCGTGCCATCGCTCACGGGATTCCTCTGGAAGGGATTAAGGCGTATGTTGACTCGTTTAAGCATGGGGCGTTGCCGCATGGGGGGGGAGGGATTGGGTTGGAGAGGGTCGTTATGCTTTTCTTGGGGCTGCCGAATATTAGGAAATCGAGTTACTTCCCTAGGGATCCTAAGAGACTGAGTCCTTAAATTACATTTGAGTTGGTGGGGGTGGTTGTTGAGGGGGGGGGGGGTGGGGGGGGATAAGGAGGAGTGGGGAAAGTGAACTAGTTATTTTGAAATTCTAAAGAAGGTGATGTTACAATTGTTGAGTTTTTCCCGTCTCGTATCGCTTCGCCAGCTCGGACACTGGCGCGGAGGGTCTGCTCGAGGGTGTTCTGATCATCGGTTTCTTTCGTTGAGGTTCTTTCGCCTTGATCTCCTTCATTTCGACCACCACGTCGTCTACCTTCTTTTCAGTTTCGTTGTTTTCCGTAGAGGGAGGAGGGGTTGTGTTTGTGGTTGGGGTTGGGGTTGGGGTTGTGGTTGGGGTTGTTGTCGTGCTGTTGGGTTCGTGCACTGGCGATTTCACTTCTTCTACTGGTAGGGGTACGGGGGGGCTCTCATCGTCTACTATAGCGGCGGTGGTTGCGGCGGTAGCAGGTGTCCACGTTCGCTTCGTTATCCAGACGAGGACCTCCATTATAATGAAGAGGAATGAGGGGAGGAGAGTCATGAGCCAAGCGGCAGATTTTTTTACGATGCTTGGAACATAGTAATCGTCATAAGAGGCTACTACCATGCCAACGATTATGATAACCAAGAGGATAATGCAAAATATGCCTTCCGTAACTCTGCGGCATGTGGTTGAACGTTCTTCATTGTCCACCCAGCGTTTCCTTTCTGTTGTTGGCATCAAGTCGATTTGAAGGTCTCGCTGGAGGCTGATGATCTCGCGGTACGACTGCTCGTCCAACATTTTGTTAATTGGTTCGTGATACGCTTCGTTCGCTCCTGAGTGTGCGCGGTGCCTTGCCTCATCCTCGTCTAATGTTACTATGGACGACTCGGAGTCCCTCAAAGATGTCAAACCAACTGTTAGGGTTCGAATTCTGGAGACGGTGATTCTAACATCGTTGCCGAGTCCATTGAAGAGGCGGATGTTCGAACGCACCACGAAGACCAGAACGAGTACGCAGAAAAGGTCCATAAGCCAGTTGTGGGTCGTGAACCAGCCCGCAAAGCTGTCGCTAGTAATTGTGCTCATGGCCAGGGTATCTCGGAGACTGAGTATGGCCGCCGCCATGGACACTGTCCTCGTGGTGAGCATCTCAGCGTCATTCATGGGGTCTCCCATCGTACTTGAAGGACGTTGATAGGCGTAAGGGCGCCTGAGAAGGTACCGGATGTACCAGAGATTTGTGGTCACCAGGACGATGGAGGACGCTGCTGTTTTGGCGCAGGCTAAATTCTCAATATAATTATTGTTTGCGAGGAGGACCGCCACAAATTGTACCACTTCCATTCCGGCGATCCAGAGGAACTTTCTCAAGAAGGCATTCTCCTCGTGATTGTACATCTGAGGCGTATACTGGAGACAGAAGGCCGAGTAGTATGGTCCCTGAAGTTTGATGTCCTCGATAGTCTCTTCCGTCGTTATCGTATCGGTTTCAAGCAATCTTGCTCGGATTCTTTTGAAGTTTTGAAAACTATGACGGATTGTGACGTAGAAGATTGAGGAGAGGGTAAAAAGGGAAAGGGCGGATGGTAGCACTGCTTGTACAATTGAGGTCACTGTTTCTTGATCACTCCCATTAAAGTTAATGTTAGCAATCAACCTCTCAGGATCGAACGTCATCGGAAGGATAATGATTGGCGCCTGAATCATGATGATCGCGGCGGCCTTCTGAAAGTTTATTAGGGTCGAGGTCTCGAACCACCTCTCTCCCTTCCATGTGAACTTATAAGCGTATCGGAGGAGGAAGGCGACGGCGTAGACGAAACAAAGGCCATCCATGCTGATGCGAAGTAGTTGTTCCCTCGCACGATATTCTCGTACCAAGTCTGGCAGACTGGTTTCACCTCGACTGGCATGGAGATCGTGGATAGTATGTCGGCAAGGGTTGTGAACCAATTTGAGAGATTGTACGAAAGGCCCGCGAACACCGTCAGAATTGACAAGGCGGCCGTGATCTGCTTGGTCCGAATTAGGTTGGTGACGTTAGCCTGCGGTAATATAGACTGCAGGTATCTATTATTTCGGAGGGCGTAGAGAAGGACCGCAGCAAGGGCCAGAAGGAAGAATACGAGGAAAGGGAGTTGTCAGGACAAGTCACGCAACTGTTGTTGATTTCGGTTGCGCCGTCTGGGCAGACGTTGCAGTGGATAGAGTCCGCTCTTTTAAAGCCGTTGCGGCACTCTCCGCCCTCAGCGGGGCAATTTGTGCAAAAGGTGCAGGATATTAAGTCAGTAATTGCTTGTTTATAATTTGTGGGAAAGTTCTTTGGTTTCATCGAGCAGGCACCTTTGAACATTTCTTCAGTGTTGGTTTCAGCCGATATTTTTAAGGCTGTGAGGTCCTGGTTTAGCGAAGTGGCGCGCTTGAACATGAACGCCATCGTCGTGACGGAGGATGTGTTGAAGCTGGACAAGTCGCCGTTGAAAGAAGAGGCCTCATAGAACATGTCCTCCATCGTCGTGACGGATGATGTGTTGAAGCTGGACAAGTCGCCGTTGAACGAAGAGGCAAATGCAAACATTTCCCACATCGTCGTGACGTAGGATGTGTTGAAGCTGGACAAGTCGCCGTTGAAAGAAGAGGCCCCCCGCAACATGCTCTTCATCGTCGTGACGGAGGATGTGTTGAAGCTGGACAAGTCGCCGTTGAACGAAGAGGCCCTATAGAACATGCCCAGCATCGTCGTGACGGAGGATGTGTCGAAGCTGGACAAGTCGCCGTTGAACGAAGAGGCCCTATTGAACATGGAACTCATCGTCGTGACGGAGGATGTGTCAAAGCTGGACAAGTCGCCGTTGAACGAGGAGGCCCCAAAGAACATCCACGCCATCGTCGTGACGGAGGAGGTGTCCCAACCGGATAGATCGTTGTTGAAAGCTTGGAAGTTTTCGCAAAGATCCCCACAACTACACCACTCATCGCTCCCACAAAACATTTCGCTCATATCGTCCACCTTCGAGACATCCCATTCCCCAATGGCGCCGCCATAGGTAGCCCTTGCCTCTTCAGGATCCCGCACCCAAGCATTAACAGCTTCCTTAAGCTCAGCCCTTTTCGCGGGAGAAAATGCGTATATTGGAGAGACGAGGAAAATACCTATCAAAAGAAGGCCCGGGAAACCAAAAAAAGGCAACCCCCGCATCGTGGCAGAAGAACAGCGCAAGTAAATGATCTGAACTGCCCCGGGGGTGTGGAAAATAATAGGCAGGTGTGTGTGCTGCCCTACCAGGGACGATAGAAGAGTAAATCAATTATCGTCGCCCTGAAGAGAGCTGATCACGTCACTATTTAGCTTTGCACGCGAGTTTATCACGTTTGATTCAAGAAGGTTATATAAAGCCCGAAGTCCAAAGATCTCCTTTCCCAAGTTTCGGACCTTGCCACCAACCCTCAGTTGTCATCACCCTGACACCAAAGTCGGCCTCTCCAATCCCGTCGCCCAATTCACCCTAACTGCAATCCCAAACTTAGCCCATCCCTACCACCCCACCTCGCGAACACCGCCCCAAGCCCCCAACCACACCTAGAAGTGATTCGCGACGACTTCTATAAAGTCTTCCTAGTAAGTAGCAATTATCTCCCCAATCGTCAACATTCCTCCCCACAACGGCCCAGATCCGATGGAAGCCCTGCTCTCCGCCGTGGCGAGCGAGGTCAGCGTGAAATGCGAAGTCGTGAAAGAAGTAGGTGAGTCCAACAAATGGAAGTCCCTTTGAAGTGCGCCGACTATAATTCTTACCCCAACTCAAATCGACCCTATTCGGCGCCACTCAGTCGGGAAGAAGCGCAAGGCGAATATGAATGATGTGGAACGAGACAAGAACGGCAAAATCGTCAAGTTTTGCAGGGAGGAAGGCTGCACCTTCAAGACGGGAGACTCCACTTACATGAAACGCCACCAGGTGTCGGTCCATGGCTTTGATTTCAGCTGTGCAGGGGACGGAGACAAGGTGAGTAATCATTGCCTACTTCGGATGCGACCCTATCGCTTCCCTCCCCACACGTTTTTTCGCCGTTCTCAAAAACTCGCCCGCCAACTTTTCCCCTTTCTAACCTCCCCTCCCCTTCCCTCAGCCCCCCCGCGACAAATGGGGCGCAATAATAAAATCCTGCGGCTTCCCCAACTGCACCTTCAAAACCTCCGTAGTAACCTTCATGAAACAACACCGCTTCACCAGCCACTCCCTCCCCCCCTCCCTCCCCCCCCCTCCCTCCGGCCTTACCCGCTCCAAAAACGGTTCCATAATCCGCCCCTGCCCCTTCCCCACCTGCCCCTACACAACCTCCAACACCGGCAACCTAAAATCCCACCTCTCCGCAAAACACTCCATCCCCATCCTCTTCAAAAACCCCTCTTCCCCAAAAATAGAACGTGATAAATGGGGTAAAAAAATTAAAAAATGCACACACTGTCCCTACAAAACAGGTTCAACATCAAACATGAAATGGCATCTCGCTTCCGTCCACTCCATAAACGTTAAATGGTATGAATGCGATTTATGCATGTACAAGGCTATGCATTTAGGGAATTTAAAGGAGCATAAGAAGAGGCATCGGGAAGGGTTTAAGATTAGGAAACCCAAGGGAGAGGAGGAGGGGGGAATTAAAGGGGAGGAGGAGAAGAAGGCTATGCTTTGTGTTGAAGTTACGTGAGGTTTATTGGGGTGACAGTGTTTGTTAGAGAGAGCGGGAAAGGGGGGGGAGGAAGAAGAGGGAAGAAGAGCAAGATAAACAACTATCTGCGTTTTTTGTAATCTCAAAAACAAAAGGATCGTAACCATTTTTAATAGCTACCCCTCCCAACGTCTTCGAATCAATGAGAAACGTTTTTACTGGTCGGCGATGGTGACCTCGACCTCCACACCCGGCTCGATGGAGATGGCGGTGATCTGCTTGACGACCTCTGAAGGGGAGTGAAGGTCGATGAGGCGCTTGTGGATGCGCATCTCGAACTTGTCCCAGGTGTTGGTACCCTCTCCGGAGGGGGCCTTGCGGGTGGTGATGCGGAGCTTCTTGGTGGGGAGGCGGACGGGGCCGGAGACCTTGAGCTTCTTGTCGACGGCGCCGCGCTTGAGGTCGGAGCACACCTTCTCGAGGTTCTTCACGTTGCGGGAGGTTAGGGTGATGCGGATGCGGTGGATCTTGGCGTCCTCGCCGGAGACTCCTTTCTTATCAACGTAGGACATGGTTTTAAACTGTAGAGTTGGGGGGGATGGTGAGGAGGAGGGTTAGAGGGGAACGTTTGGCTTGCTATGTTCGGAGTATGTTCGGAGTATGTTTGGAGTATGTTCGTTGCTATCCACGATTTGTTATCACTTGTCAGAGAAATTCAGCGTGGAACTATACGATAAAGTTGCTGAAGATTTGTTCATAATGATATCCAACGACGAGTTTGAGGAAGGAGGGCCATCACAGGCAATATCGTCGAGGCTGCCCCGTACTGTGGATGATACGCCTTTTGTGTGTCTATAACGCTTTTCATGTCGTTGTCGAACGTTTGAGGCTCCACTAAAGTGAGTAACAATACGGTAGAGGTGGTTTCATTAACCGTACGTACGTAGACTTCGAGTAAAACTAACTGAAAAGTGAACCTTCCTTTCCATGGCTGTGAGAGGTTCCGAAAAAGAGCAAAATTCTGGCATCAAAGCGGTTGACGAATAGTTTTTTAAAAAGCTCCTCTGGGCCATAGTGCTTTTATCCATTGTACAGATATACTTTATTTTCCCGATACTCTACCGTAACAAAGTTTGGCCAGCAGTTTGGCCAGCAGAAGAGCCGACACATCGACACATCTTTACATTTAAACACAATGCTGCTGATTCAGCACGCCCTCTACCTTCTATTCCTGCTTCTGTCACCTCTCTCAACATCTTCCTTTAACTTTTCGCCTAAAATAGCCGCTACGGCACGCTATGATCCTTCCAAACCTTCCAAACCTTCTTCATCATCATCATCATCATCATCATCATCATCGTCGTCCCTTTCCTCTCACTCCTCCCCCCTCCAAATCTTCACAAACATAAACGACCCCCTCTCCCCCCCAAAACTAACCTCCCTCCTCCCCTTCCCCTCCCTAACCCAAAACCAAACCCTCCCCCACGCCACAATCTACAACACAACCGCAACCTCCGCCTTCCTCCACTGTTCCGTCTACTCTCCCACCGGCCGTTCCTCCGGTCGCGCAATCCACGTCCTCGGTCTCCTCCGTTTAAACTCTCTCCCCCCCTTCATCGCCTTAGAAAACCAACCCTACTACCCCTCCGGTACACGTATAATTCTAGGACGTGGTACGACATTACCTTTAAATTCATGTTACGTCAAATCAGTACAATTATCATCTCGTCGATTCGAAGTTGGAATCTTCAAGGATCCTAATGACGTTAATAGTTGTGCTGAAGAATTAGAGAGAAACGAACGTGAAAGGTTACGGAAGATTAAAGATAGAAGAATATGGAAATCAAGGACGAGTATTAATAAAGTACAAATAGGATGGAAGAGGAAAGGTGTAGTAAAGGAAATTAGGGATTACGGTTTGATAGTAGATTGTAATTTTAAGAGGGACGTTTTGTTTCATGTTAGTTCGGCGGCGAAGTTTTTTGAAAGGAGGTTGGAGAGGGAGGATTGGGAGGATGTGGGGTTGGGGGTTGGGGGGGAAGGGATTTTCGAGGTACGAAAGAAGGAGGGGAGGAAGGTGGAGGTTGGAGTTGTGGAGGTTTTTAATTGGGAGGAAGAGGAGGAGGAGGAGGAGGGAGATGATAATAATGGTGGGAAATCTGTTGAAGTTAAGAGTGAAACGAACACTGTTGATGATGATGATATTATTGATGAAGGGGGGGCGTATGATGAGTACGAAGATGAAGACGATGATTTGGAAGATAGATTTGGCTTTTAAATAAACAAATAGTATAAGGGCTGGGGTTTTGTTGAATTTTACTTCTTCGATTGTCCTATCCCCTTTCTGGCCATACTACATCTCTCTTCAAGCTGAAGTATATGAAAACTTGATTCGCCATGAGTGACACAGTCCCAATCGCGAAAAGCAAAAAGATAGTCGTCTGAAGGATACGTTCTACATCGTCGCCAGCCCTATCAAGCTGGACCATGAATAATCTCACTACATAAAATATGACAGATAGAGCAAGACAAATATCTGCAAAATGTCGGCGTCTTTTTGTCTTTTCGAGAAACTTTTGAGCCAAGCTGTACTGCCCCCCCCATTCGTGAATTTCAGCTGTCAAGCGAAGGGTGTGGTAAAATTGCAGGGTCGTCATCAAAGTAGAATAAGCGGACAAGCAAGCCGCGAACGAAAGAATCACATCATGGGTTGTTTGCAACGAGGTAGACGTGAAGATTAAAACATTAGAAAGATGGGATGTAACGCAACTGAAAATAAGAGCAGAAACCACTCCCACAGACCCGTAGCAGTTGACCTTGGACTCGATGACTTCGCGCGTTACTTTGGATTGTCCTTTTCCTGTTTGTGGGGGGGGGGGTGGTGAGTGAGTTGAGGCTGGGATTTGCATCTTGTATGAACTCCTCCTTTTTTATATGCAGTCGAAGCTTCCAGGATCTTCATTGGCCCACCCCAAAAAAAACAAAATTTGCAAACCAACAACATGCCCCGACTCGCCCCCCTCGTCGCTCTCCTCTTGGCTCTAACCCCCCAGCCCACTTCAGGCTCAAACCGCTGGCTCCGACATTCCCCAGAGAAAAAAAGCAATGAAGTGTCGTCCACCTTCCCCTACACCCCTGAACAAGCCTCAAAATTTATCGGAGCTCAGCACTGGTACGAGTCTGGAATATACGCCGACAAGGGCCTCGCATCTCACTACGACGGTTACTTCTGTCTTTGCTCTTGCGACGCGACTCCCGAGGGCATTTTCTGCGGAGGAAGCGGAGTGAGCCCCGACGGTTCTAAGGTCGCTGACTTCCTTGGCGTGTTCTCGGAGTCGAGAGGAGAGGGGTGGGAGGGTGATCTAGTGGCGTTTAATACGGACCATCCTTTTGCGGATAAATTCTCGTTCATGGAACCGGGATCAGCTGCGAACTACACTGGCGTTTCCCAGAGCCTAGGAGACGGGAGCTTTGTTTGGAGGGGGATCATGTCTGGAGTTGACTGCGCCTCAAAAGATCATTGCTACGACTCCTGCCAACAATCCTCGTCCTTCAAAACCTGGTACGACAACTGCTAAAAATAAAATAAATAAATAATATTTGCCAATAAAAAGCTTCGTAGTCGACCCGTCGCTATAATTTCTCCATGATATGATATCGTTCGATCAACTACCACCCCCCAAAATACAGACAAAACAAGTTTAAGCCTCAACAGCGAACTCGCTACTGCAACCAGTAAACTCCTCGAACTTTCCACTAACATGCTTCCTGGTTCCGAAGTAGCAGATCTTGTAAGTTCCCTCCTCAGCTCCGACTTCCTTGGCCTCGGCCAGATCCCACTCAACGGTCGCGGTGCTCTGCCCAGCGTGTCCGACGCCTCCCTCCCACATGAACTTAGTGCACCAGTCTCCGTCGACGTACTTGACTCCCCAGCTTCCGTCGTCGTTCTTCTTCTCGACACTTAAGAAGGTGTCCTCTAGCCTCTGGTTGTTCCTGGGGTTGGCGGCGTGGAAACTAACGGAGACGACCTCGTCGAATCCGTAGCTCTTCTCGGCGTCGTCCTTGACGTCGCCGAACTTATTTCCGATGCCGACGAAGTCGACGACGACGGGGGGGACAAAACTAATCTGGGCCTCGGTGAGGTCCTCAGGCTGAGAATCAGTAACACTCTCGTCACCGTTCAGCAAGTCAAGAACGATCCTCTCCATCTCCTGCATGTACGCTCCCAAGGTGTGGGGTCCGTACAGGGTGCTGGCCGCCTCGTACCTCTGGGCCTGGTACTCCTCAAAGGTGGTGATGTAGTGGGTGTAGGTATTGGTCAATCCGGCGATGGTGACGACGGGGTCGACGACTCCGTTGTCCTCGATCACCTTCTTGATGTGGGCCCTCATCCTCCTTCCGGCCATGGTCGTGAGCTCTGCGACGAGCGAAAGGGCGTTGGTGATGTTAGAAATGGCGAAGAATTTGGCAGCAGCAACGTTACATATGGAAGTATCGAGCATGTACGTCGATATCCAGAACACACGCCTTTTCAGCTCGTCGCTTCGCTCCTCGCTCCTCGCTCACCTCCGGGTACGTTCAAGATGAAAAACTGGCCAATCTGGAAGACGCTAATAGGAACGGTGGCGGGGTCCCACTCGTAGGGCTTCTCGACGTCGCCAGTGTTCAGCAAGATGGGCTTGGGGCTCTGGCACGCGATCTCCTCCTCGGTGGGCTTGCTGATGAATCCGCTGACGACGTTCCAGAAGGGGGAGCTGCTGTTGGTTCCCTGGGTGAAGTCAAACATTCCGGGGCCATCGGTGGTCCCGGCGGCGAAACTGTAGCCCAACGAAGCGGGGCACGTCTTTCCGATGCTTCCGTCCTCCAACAAAACGTCCCTGTTCCTCATGTCCAGGAAGGTGTGCCTGTACGCGACCTTCCCCTCGACCTTGTTGGTGGCCTGGTTCTTGTACAGATCCAAGGCGTGGTTGAACTGGTTCGTGGCGATGATCTTGGTGCTCTCGACCATGTTACCATTCGTTCCAGGACCGAGGGAGTAGCAGGCCTCGTTCTTGTCCTTGCCCTTGTCGTCCTTGCAAGTGCTGCTTGTGAAGTCGCAGGGCTGGCCCTCGTTGGGGCCGCTGTGGCAGACGGGTCCCTGAGTGTTGGGGGAGACGTCTCCCAAGTTGGTGGACGCGAAGGCGGCGACGAATTTGCCCTTTCCGGGCAGGACGTCGACTCCGTTGATCTCCCTCTCGAACAAATAACTGGCGAGGCCCTTGTTGTCTCCGCTGATGAGCTTGTTGGTGTTGTTCATGCATGTTCCGTGGACGGCGAACCAGTTGAGCATGGCGAGATCCTCGCCGTCGCTGCCGGTGAACTTGAGCATGAGCATGTTCTTGTCGGTGTCGCCCTCGTCGGCGTACTGCGCCCTCTCCTCCTCAGGGTTGAGCAGGTAACTGGACGGGCTCCTGTTGATGTTGCTGTCGAGCAGCTGCGACGAGCGAAGCGAGTTGCAAAGGGAGGGGCGTCCATGACGTTAGAAATGGCGAAGAAGTTGGCAGCAGAGATCTTACACACGGAGCTATCCGCGATTTTCGTCGATGTCCAATACACTCCTCCAAGTCTCTCACCTTGTTGCCGGTGGCGTACGCAATCTCAACGCCGTCTTGGACGTTGTTGTGGGCCTCCAAGATGGCGGTGCTGATGCCCTCCACGAAGGCGTCCATGGTCTCCTCCACGTAGCCGAGGCTGGTGAACTGGTAGAGGACGTACTGCAAGAATCCAGCGGGTCCAGAGTGGGTGTGGGTTCCAGAAATGGCAAGGTTGTCATAACTGTAAATGGAGTCGTCTCCGAGGGCTTCTGAGAGCTTGTCAAGGACCTGCGCGAGAGCGGGGGGTGGAGGTTAGAGGGCCGTTCTACTTCCTTCCAGGCAAAAGTGTCCCTGCTCACCTTCAGGTTGAGCAAATCACTGCCCATGCCGCCGTCAATGCTGACAAATGCGATCCTAGAGTCGTCGTCGTCGACAACAACGTAGGCGCGGGCATGGAGCCTCATGTGAATGCCGCGGCCGATCTGGTTAGGAACAGCGTAACCCTATGAGAGAGGCGGTTTGAGGGTTAGAGATTTGAGGATTTCTTGTTGGTCCATGGGCTGGCTATTGCTGTTGCCATAATGCAAGAATTTCGACGCGCGGGGGCTCGATGGGGTAATCAACCGGGGGGGGTATTTCGAATTCAGGGGAGGTCGGGTTTTAGCTCGGGGTGAGCGGTCTAAAGCCCTGTAAAAACGCAACCAGAATTCGGCACTTTGCGGCCCGCCGACACTTGTTAGAAATCCCTCTCTCACCATGAAGTTGACCTGTGCCGCGGGACCAGTCATGTCGGCGGAGCCAACGCCTACTTTGTAGGCGTTGGCAACATTTGCCGCCAAAAGAGCGACGAGGAGTGTGATGAGCTGATACATCTGAGAATGTCTGGCAATGGCAGCTGATCTCCTCTCAAAGGAAAAGTTGGAAGGCTGAGACATTTCAGTTTCCGTGGAAACGAATACAAATTTCCTCCGGTTGAACGCCCCAGTTGAACTGTCTGTAGACAACGCCCCCGGTCTGTTCGTCCTCACGCCCTTCACTTGTCAAGCCCATTGTCGAGTCTAACAGTTTCGCGCTTCATGGCGAGGCTGACTAAACCAAAAAAGAAGAAGTCGAAGGCCGGTCCCCCCACCGCCTCGGCAATGCTGTCCAGTGACAAGAAGCTCGTCGACAGCCCCATACCGACCCCGCCGAGTCAGCCACAAACCAAGGGGACACCTGGGAGTAAGAGGAAGACGACGAGGAAGAGTAAGAGTTCTAGTATGAAGGGAGGGGGCGGGGTTGGGACGGGGAGCGGCAGCACTACTCCCGAGACGAACACAATGCAGGTAGGTCGTGGTGGCCATTTAGCTTCGATCGACCGTAAATCAAACTTTTTTGTTTTCGTTATCTCACACCCCACACCCCTCCCCCCCTTCCCCCCTCCTCCCCAACTCAGAGCCTGGCCTCGCAAATCGAACGCCTCGAGTCCCTGAATATTTCCTCGAAGCTATACGAATCGTCTGTGAATTCGCGACTGCGAGAAGAGCAGGAGGCCTGGGAGAGGAAGATGGCGGATGTGGAAAGCAAGGCGGATGAGGTCCAAGCCGTGATGTTCAGGGTTCAAGATAGGAATTACGAGTTAGAGAAGGAGTTAGATACCGAGAGGAAGACGGTGCAGGCTCTTCAGGATCAGATAATGCACCAGCACGACATGTTCCTGAACATCCTCGCGAAACAAAAGATGAAGCACTCTCGTGAGCAGGACATGCTCAAGGCTTCAGAAGACAGAAGGGTCAACGGAAGAGTTCTCGAAGAGCTCCAGTCGACGATTGTCGATAACGAGGCGCTCAGCGAGGAGGTCACGAGCCTGCGGGCGAGCATGCTGCAGATGAGCGAAGTTATCGAGCACCTCGAGTATGTCAATTTGGAGAAGACCTTCGAGATCAAAAGGTTGAACAGGGTGGGGGGTAGCGGGGGGAGCAGTGGACCGGGGGCCAAGAGGGCGAGCCCTACTGGGCGCAACCCCGTTCCAAGCCCTGCACCGCCGACATTAATCAACTCTCCGGCCCTGGATGCAACGGACAGGGAGACCAAGCGGCACAAGAAGGAAACTATGAGGAAACACAACGTGAAGGAGAAGAACAAGCTCGAAGTCAAGAGCTTCATCTCATCATGGTTCTCGGACGCAGAGCACGAAGTGCTGGACCAAAAGCTGACTGAGAAAGTTGAGAGCGATGCCATTGCCGAGGCGGCGAGAAGGGCGACGGAGGAGCACGCCGCGAAGCAACGCAAGGAACAACAAGCCAAGAAAGACCTTGAGATCAAGGAAAGGAACGACTTCGTCCAGGCCGCGAAGAGCCTCAAGAGCGGACCGGGAAAGATGGTGGTCGCGCTGACAAAGTGTGAGAACGAGATCGATCACTTGAGGCACAAGCTTGAAATGTACGAGGAGCGAGAAGCCGAGAGCAAGAAGCTGCTCCAGGCTGCGGAGAGCACCATGATGAGCATGGTCAAGAACGTAGAGGCTGAGGCTCTCTCTCTTGTCGGGGTAGATATTCCTCCTCCTGATCCAAGCCAGGCGTACAAGCCTTATTCGAAGGTCGATCAGTCTACTGTGGGAGGGACACTGCAAGAGCTGTCCGAGCGTAACTTTGAGCTCGAGCGGCAGAAGCGGACTCTGCTGGATCTCTTGACCGAGTACGAGCAGGACAGTGCGGGAGGCGGGACGGGGGAGAACTTCTTCGACTTCGCCAGGCTCTCGCTCTTTTCTCCCAGCACAGAGGTTAGATTGAGAAATGAGCTGTCGCAAATACTGGGGCTGGGAGGCGAAATCACAGACGACGATCTGCTCTACGAGATACAGCTCCTTGCCCGCGAAAGAGAGCACATGATGCAGGAACTGGACGAGATCAAGAGGGTGCCGCGGAGCACTTCCTCGTCTCCCACACACCTCCTTGAAGACGCCGACGTCATGGAGCTCGTCAAAGCAAAGGAGATTCAGACCAAGAACGAAAGGGCACGGGAACACAGCATTGCCATGAGCCAGGCGAAGCTCGCCGCGGAACACCCGCCCGCCCCCAGACCGCCCAGCCCGCTCGCCGCGATGGAAGATGAAGATGAAGTCAGGGAGTTGCAGAGCGAGAAGACCACCCACAGAAAACACACTGTCGGGCACTCTAGCGCCGACGCCGCGGTCAAGGAGATGGATCGAATTGAGAAATTAAACGAAGCGGAGAAGGTCGAACACTTTCACACCAAGCACGGGAGGAAGCACACCGTGAGCCACACGGGGGCCCTGAAGGCCGTCGAGAAGTTCCACGAGTCCGACGTCGATAGCGATAGCTACGGTAGCGACTTCGATGACGGTTCCGGGGACGGGGAGGGCGGAGAAGGGGACGAAGTGGAGGAAGTAGACTTCTTCACCGAGGAGAAAATCTCCCCAGTCTACGTCACCCCTCTTTCTCCCCTCGCGGCGCTGCAAGAGGCCTACGTCGAGTACCCCGAGGAAATTAGCCACCCCAATACCAAGCTCTTGCTGCATACGACCAAGATCTACGCCGACCCCTTGGGCAACGACTACAAATTCGTCATGACCTGCCAGTGCCTGAACCACGAGAACAGTGCAGGCTTCGTCATGTACCGTATAAAGAGTTACGACGCAGATGTCGGACGCGAGATGTGCATGGACGTTAGCGAGCAGGAACTGCGCCAATCCATGAAGCACGACCAGATAAGCTTCACATACGACGCCGAAAACAAGGCGTTCCAAAACGCGGTGCTGGACCGACTCAAGCTCATTCCAGGCCACGACGTGAACAGCGACGGGTTTCTGAACGCCGACGACGTGGTGAGAGAAGATCTGACATTCGCACTGGTCGCGGAGGGCAGGTGGAAGCCAGTCAAGGTCATGATCGAGGTGGGCGAGGGAGGCAGGAAGAAACGCATCAGGGAGAAGCAGAAGGAGGCCGAGATGAAGCGGGAGATGGCCAAGGCGTTGGAGGAGCACGAGAGGCGCCAGGGGGCGGGAGCGGGAGCGGATGACGAGGACGGCGCGCAGAAAAGTGGTTTCTTCAAGGAGAAGAAAGCTCTTAGTCCGAGGAAGCCCAGCGCAAGAGAAATGCTGCAGAAGGCCGACACGAGCATGAGGCTGCTCGACGGAGGGGGGCACGCGAGAGAGTTCGCCGACGAGAACGCCCTGGTTGTAGACAAGTCCGGGAGATCCTCGTTCGTTTCGAAGAGGAGCGAGGAGGTGCAACAACTTGAGCCTGACGGGTACTGACTGAACAAAAGAGAGTTATTCAATTTTAAAATGCTTGGAGTTTTCTTTTCTTGCTGTAGGTTGCTTTTTCACTCTTCCCAGGCCTGCGTTAGAGTAGGCACTCAACTCCCAAAACTTTCAATTGAGCTAAAAACCAAAAGTCGTCAAACAAAGACTAATAATAATAATCTCCTGTTCACCCCTCCCCCTATGCACGCGACAGCTACTGCCCCCTCACCATGTCCGCCCCCTTTCCGACGAGTGCACCAACTTTTCCCCTCTCACAACTCCGATCCCTCCTCGAGCACTCTGCTGAACAGTTTTTGCTGCAAAACAAGAGCAAAACCAAGGGGGACCTTGAGTTCGTTAGGAACCTCTTATCTGATCATCTTCACTTCGTGACGTCCTCTGATAACATCGCTTCTTTCGAAGATAAAAAGAAACAACTGGGCCCTGCAGATCAAGCAGATTCTTCGGCTCATGAATAGGCCATCATCGTTCCCCCCCAGGGCTTCTCGTCCGTCGGGAAAGTTCTTTCGTCCGCCGGCAAGGTCAAATCCGTGCCGACTCGAGTCGCTCTCATGATGAGCAAGAACAAAATCATGCCTATGGAGAGTCAGTCTTCGACGACTCTAAGCATACTGAGTTCACCAGAAGCAACAAAGTACGTAGAGAACCATAACAAAGACCTCGAGACTGAGAGCGAGCTAGTTCGACAGATGGACAACGTCGTCCAGCACTACACCGAAAAGGAAGACGAGATGATCTCGTCGGGCATTGGCCTTCTGGACGGAATGAAAATGAAGGGGGCGATAACTTACAAAGAATTCAAAACAGACTTCTCCGCGACCAGGGTACTAAAAGGCTTTTACAACTTTAGGGAGGGCGACATCTACATCAAGACAGAATACATAGTGCGAGGCGACCATAGTTATGTAGCTGCAAGAGCAGCAAACTATTACTACAACTGCATCAACCCAGCTTTCGGATTTACTGAAGAGATTTCTTTAGATAATAATAACTACCTCGAAGTCCCGAATAAACACAGTGCAATTTACTGCCAGGAATACAAATTCCCATCTCCTCTCTCCGACCGCGAAGCCATCGTGAACATTGTGTGGAAGAGAATCAGCGAGAAATTTATTGTAGTAGTGTTTTATCCATTGACTTCGCACCCGAAAGTAGAGAACAAGGACGGCGATGCTGTGATAAGAAGCTCGTTTCATAGCATTTACAAAGTTACTCAAGTTGACAGTGGTTTTGTCGATGTCGAAATCGGCACACACTTTAATTTCGGAGGGAAACTCCCCAAGGTTGTCGTCAATGGTTTCATCATCCCAAGTGGTAACCGAGCCGTTTCTCATCAGCAGTGCTACTTTATGAATTCCATCCACTTAGAGGACCTTATGAAGGAGGACGGTAAGCTCCTGGGCGAGATCTTTGTCAACCAAATCAAGACGGCAAGGAAGAAGGGCGGTTGGAAAAAGCGCGCTGAGCTCGGGAAGGTCGGTGTCGACGAGTTCCTTTACATCTCCGTAGCAATGCGCGAGCTTTTATCCCGCCACCCCTGGATCAGGGCAATGCTTCACGAAATTAGCCTTAATCAGATCAAGGCCGCTCCGACAGTACACACAGCCCTCAGTGACATGAAAGACTACGACGCCGTCAACTTGGCAAAGGGAATGTCGACCATCGTCCTCTCGAACACAGAGGCGCCAGCTGCAGTGGATCACTGGATCGCCCAGAACGTCGCGCTGGAAGAATTCGAGAAGGAGCATCAGTGGATGCGCTCATTCTTCGTCGAGATCGCCCAATACAATCTGAACACGAGTAACTTTGGCCTGAGGTTGCGAGTATTCGGTGGCGCTTTACTGTCTACGATCGATCTTATCACTGATGTCTACATGACCGTCAAGTTCTTCAACACCGAGGGCCAGGAAGGGTACGGGATGACAAACGCCTGGCTGATCGGCCTTACAATGATTTTTCAAATCCTCATCGCGTATGTCCAAAACGGAAAGAAAGCTTCAAGCTTTTTCCACGACTTATTCTGCATACTGACAGGTTTCAAGCCTGCCCTTGACGCATACCGGGTAGGCTCGGGCGCAGAGCAGGAGGACCACCATCGTATTGCACCCATGGCAGAAATGACTTATTGCAAGGTTATTGAATTGGTGTTCGAAGCAGTGCCGGCGTCAATCGTACAGATATACGCCCTCCTAATCGCCAAGGAGCAAAAGCTGGACGCTATAATTTCCGTCATGGTTTCCGCAGCAACGATCGGATTCACGTCTGCCATGCTCTCCTACGACTGGGACACGAGTCCCTCACAGCGTGCTTTTAACCCCGGCTTCTACGGTTACATTCCTGACAAGGCTTTAAGTCGAGCGGTCTGCTTCCTCTCCATGATGTCGCTTTCCTTCTCACACGTGCTGTTGCAAACGCTGTCATGCGCCCTGCTTTTTGCCACGAATCCAAGGTGGTTAGTTTACTACCTCGCAGGAGACATGGCGCTATTCCTTCTTTACAAGGTCGCTCGACGGGATTTCCATTACTGGCTAAATATTTCAGGCGTCCTGAGATTCGTTACATCGTTTATGGTACGTTCTGCAGGGAAGATACTTGTGAATTTTACATTGCTTATCCAGACAAGATCCCCAGTTGAACTTGGAGGCTTCTCGTTCCTTGTCTCTGCTCTGCTTTCGGTTGCCGCAAGCTTCGTTTCGGTCCAACTTTATTCAAACCACTACGAGGGAGACGACAAGATCAAAGACGAAAGGCTGCAAGTCATCATCTCAACGTTGTACGGAATTTGGCTCATATCATTAGTCACGTTTGTCGCAGTCATGAAACGGGAGTATCTCCACACTTTCTATTCATTCGACACGTTGTCGGATTTTAATCGAAAACTGACATTGAAACTGAGAGACGATCAAGAAGATATTAAGTGCCTTGTCCTTGAATGTCACCCTGACACGTTTTCTGGTTGGGGCGAAGAGCTACTCAAGCCTTGGACATTAAAGAACTGGTCGAGGTGGGAAGAGGAGAAGCCGTCGTGGTTCACCGACTCCTGGATTGAGGGCGTTCCGAACGAGTACGTTCCCTACGAGTGGCGTGTCAAGTACAAGAAGACGAAAGGGCGGGTTGACGAAGATGCAGTTGTGAGAAGACGGCGCAGTAGCATAAAACACGTTCTTGGAGATCAAGAACATTAAAATATATCAAATTAATGAGTTTGCTTTCTTCTGCGTTACCAGGCAAAACAACCCTTCGAAGTCCCTCGAGTGCCCAACAAAAAGACAAGGCAGAAAACCAACTGTAAAAATTTTAAATTGCTCCGATCTCAAGTTTATTGTCCTCCCTCCACCCCTCAAATAGCACTGGATCACACCGCACTTTCAATCGATCGCCGCACCGCTGCATCAACGCAAAAATGCTCACCTCCTTTTTTCACCTCTTCTTCCTCTTGACGGGCTCCTTTCCTGCTGAACCGTACCATTTACCGCTTCGACGAGCTTTCAAGTCGGCGCTTGGTTCTAATTCCCTCCGTTCCTCGTCCGATGAGCTCTTTGGGGGCGATACTGTTCCAGATGATGGCGTCTTGATTCACAGTCCGACATCGCAGTCGGCCGAGAGCTCAGTTGCTTTGCGCGTCCTCACAACGTCAGCCGCCCATTCTCCGTCAAACATTCCCACAACTCTGATAGACACGTCCCTGTCCGGGTGGGGCTCTGGCGTCCATCCAACTACGTTCCTGTGCCTCTCCTACCTGGCGTCGTTGACTCCTAGCCCTTCCTTCAAGAAGTTGACCGATTACGGCTGCGGCAGCGGGGTGCTCGGCATCTCTGCCAAGCACCTGGGTCTGGGCCCAAAGCTACAAGTCATTGGCGTTGACATCGAGTCGGAGGCCCTCGAAGCGACGAGGACGAACTGGGACGAGCACAATTTCCCATCGGAGCAGGAGTCGTTGGAGCTGTTTCACGCTCGAGAGGTGCTGCCAGGCTACCCGATTTCGGACCAGGACCTGTTACTGGCGAATATTCTGATCGGCGCACTTTGTCGGCCTTCGATGGTGGCGGTTTTGGTGAGCGCCCTCAAGGTTCCCGACGAGTCGGGCGAAAACGGCGGTCTCATCTGCTTCTCGGGAATACGCCCAGACGAAAAAGAATCCCTCCAAGAGGCGTACGGGAAGTACATAGCGTTCGACGACTCGCAGTACTTCGCCCTGTCGGCATCCGATACGCCCGGATCCCTGCAGAACTACGGTTTTGACGTCGGAGATTGGTGTCGAGTTGTGGGGAGAAGAACAGTGGGGAAGGACTTCTCCTCCGACATGAGCGAGGCAGCTGTTCAGTGAATGATTATTAAAAACAATACATGTATGAATATTTTAATTAGAAGGATACCTTTATAGAGATTTTTACTTAGATTTTAGCATAGGTTGGTAAAGCCAAAACTTGTGGCGTAGATGATTTGCATCACTCCGTCGTACGTCATGAGTACGAGGGCCACCATCATAATGAAGCCAATCACGAGAACGACGATGGCGTCTTTCTTGTATTTCTTCACCACGTAGTCGACAACTGACTGGCCCAGGAAGGTTGCGAGCACCCCACAGCACGAGAAAACGATTGCGTAATCGCCAGGGACGAGGCCCATTATGTAGACCTGAGCCAAACCGGACGTGGCAGTGATGAACACTACGTAAGCGGAAGTGGCCGCGATAGGCTGGGGTAGGCAACCGAGCTCCACGAGCAGCGGGCCTATCACCATTCCGCCTCCAATTCCTAGCAGGCCAGCAGCAACTCCGGCGAATACGCACAGGGCCGGGTACAGAGCGGTAGTCCGGCGGTCCCAGTGAAGGTCGCCTTCCAATGCTTTGTGGCCCAGGGCGGTCTTCTCCTCGGCGCGGCTCAGAGTTTGAGATCGAAGTACTGCCGTGGCGGTCAAAAGCACGAATAAATTAATCGCGAACAAGCTCCAGTAGAGAGGCTTCTCACAGGTAAGGCCGGGAATGAGAGAGGTTCCGCCTTTGCCTCCACGCAGAAGCGCGAAAATAAATACTACGACCCACAACACTGCAGTCCAGCCCCAGTTCCGAGCTTGAATGAGGCTCCCCTCCTGTGCGCGAATAGTATCTAGTCGTACTGACTGTTCCATTGACAGCGCTATGCTCGGAAGGGTCAGGGCGGGAGGGTCCATTTCGTCATCTTCGTCGAGCGATAAGTGGAGGGGCGAAGCCTCGGAGTCTATTGACATCCGAGAGAGGGAATTCCTCTCGCTTAGTTCAACCTCAGCTTTTTTTTTTTCTCTTGCGACCCAGTCCGACTGCGACGACAACTTCCATCTTTGAATTCCCTTGTTGACGGTTCGCTTCCCCGAATAACCTAGGAGAATTACGAGCAGTACGACGATGAGCCAAGCAGCTACGACGAGCGAAGCGATGGGTTAGAATTATGTAATTATGTAATTATGTTGTTATAACGTCACAGATACTTACGAAACATGACCGAGAACATGCTGCCGAACATCGTGCCGGCGAGTAAAGCGGGACAGAAAAGAAGCGAAGTTTCGTAGTCGATGAGCGGCCGCTTTAGATCCGAGTTGGGATGGTAGCGCTGCGTGTAGGTGTAGAGGTTCGCGATCGACCCGCCGCTGATTGTTGCGAGGGAGAGGGCGGTGGCCTGAGTTATGGGGAAGCCACAGACGAGACGATATATAGGGACGAGCAGGCCTCCTCCTCCAATCCCTCCCCCAGCGGCCAAAGCCACAGAAATCAGAAGCAGGAAGACCGTCGCAGCGTCGGATCCGTTCAGTGGGAACAAACCTTTGTGAACACAAAGATGACGGGTGTACTCCGTCCCGCCCTCCTCATAAGTTGCCAAGGTGCAAGTCGTAGAGAAGGGGCACTCTGTTTTTGAGGGGAAGCACTCACCGCCGGCCACCCCGATCTTCTCGGCATCGGCATCGGCCTCCGAAATAGATCTGTCCTCGACCAAGCGCCTTGAAGGGAGGGGTGTTGACGAGGAGGTGAGAGTGGAGCAGTGACAACATGCGGCGAGCCCGAACAGGACTATCAAGAAGGTTTTGTATAAAAACATTGATGCGTAGAAAGAGGGTCAAGGAAGCGGGGGTGGAGAGTCAACAAGAAGGGGCTACGGGTTTGATTTGATGTTCAGAAGTGTCAATTCGTCCGAGCAAGAGAAATGGTTGGTTTGAGACTTCGAACAAGTGCCAAAGCAGGTGAGAAGTGAGAAAACAAGGAGGCGAAGGTGCCAGGTTGATCTCAATCCAGAAATGGATTTTCATTTCATCATCTTGTCAACCCGTAGTTCCCGTAAAAAACAGCCAACCACCAACACACTCATCGCGCATCACTTTCAAGTCCACCCTCCGCCGTCTTCAAAAACTGCTTCAGAAGGTCATAAAATAAGGGTTAATCTTAGGCGGAGAAACGCAACCAGACGCCGTTCGACTAAAGCATAAACATCATGTCCGACGTGTTCGATGGCGACGAAGTTGAGCGCGATAAGATCTCCAAGCAGCTTAAGGTCGTCACGGTAAGAAAGAACTATCAGAGCTACGGCACACATTCATAAAATCGTCATCTTTTGGTACAAGACTGACTGTGTCTGAGACGTTGGTATACGCATCGATTTATAAACATAGTAATAACGTGTACTGACGTTTCACGTCAGCTTTAACTTCTATTAACCCGACCCACCCCAGGAGACGACGAAACTAGTTTCGACCTCCACGATTCCCGACCTCGTGGCGCTCCACGACGCTCTCTCCTCCGGGGAGACGTTGACTGCGACCGTTCTAACTGGAGGCCTGACGAACTACAGCTACAAGGTCCACGTCACGAACAACGATAACGATATCGTCAAGCCCATTTTCGTTAAGCTGAGCTTCCCGTACGCGCTCTGGTCCTCTGACAAGAACCTGCACTACGACTTGCAGCGCACCAAGAACGAGTTCGACATGATGCAGCTTTTTGCGGGCTTGGCTCCTGGTCACGTCGCGACGCCCTTCCTCTGTCACAGTATCCCTGCTGACGCCTCCAACCCTTACGAGATGCTTATGCTCGTCACAGAGTGGTGCACCAGCGACGAGCAGCTCGCGAACCAGTGGCTCGACGGCGTCGTCGATGATAGGATCGCCGAGCCCTTTGGGAGGGCGGTCGCGAAGCTCCATATGCAGCCGTTCGAGGAGGGGTACAATCAGGCCGTCAACAAGACGGTCGCGGACTGCATATGGCCAGCGAGTGAGGATAAGTTCACGGAGCTCCTAGCCCAAGACGACGGAGAGAACGAACGTTACGGATTGCTGGCGAGGGAGTTTGGGCCAGAAAAACTCTTCGGGCTCCTCGCCCGCCTCAAAGCGTCCTTCGAAACGAAGGAAGTTTTCGCCCACAGCGACCTGCACAGCTTCAACATCCTCGTGGAGAAGAAGCCCGACGCCTCCGAGCTAGTCTCCTTCGGCCCCACCGGTAATTTCATGCTCTGCGACTGGGAGATGACCTCCGGTTGTCCCGTGGGTCGCGATTTCGGGACGTTCTCAGCGTTTCCCGTCCTCTGCATCCTGACGAACGCCAGGCTCGGGCACGCTGCCGCTGCGCTCGAGCTCCGCTCGACTTTGCACCGCTTCGTCGACGCTTATCTCGCGGCGCTCGCCGAAGAGGGAAAAGATGAGGAATACATCAACGCAGCCTACCGCAATATCATCGCCTTCACGGGATACTTCACTCACATATACGTCGCCCTCGGCGTCCACTACGACTGCCTCCCCCTCGACTCTTCCAGCTCTGAGCTCTCCGTGGTCCTCGAAAGCCTCGGCGTCCTGTCCCTCCGCTTCCTCGAGCTTGGCCTCGACGGTCCTTCCGAAGGTCTGTCGAGGTCTTCCCTCCGTTCTAAGTTCGACTCCCTCCTGGATGTTGAGGTCGCTTCGCTCTCCGCCCTCTCCACTCGTCGTCGGGGTCGCAGGGGGAGCGTCCTCCGCGAGAGCGGGACAGTCATCTCGGACTCGGGACGCTACGTCAAGAAGAACTTCGGAGAGAAGGTCTTTGAAGGTCAAAAGAATTTCGGAGAGAAGGTTAAGGGAGCATTCGAATCGATTGGGACAACCATCAAGAAGGGAGGCGCAGGCGTCGCCAGTTCATTCAAGTCTGCAGGCGTTTAAGGTCAAAAACGTTAATCCGCAGGCTTCCATTTGCATGTAAAAGAAAAGGTCCATTCTACTCATCCCAACACAATTTTCTATCATAAAAGCTCCCCCACCCTAACTTCCTAACCCCTCCCTCCTCCCTCCATCCTACATAATAACATATACTCTCCGTCTCCTCCTTCCTCTTAATTTCCAACTCCCCCTCCTTCTCCCCTAAAACAACACAACCCCCATACATGCACGCCGCCGCAATCTCCTGTCCGGAATTAATCTCAATCCTCCATATCCCCCCAGGCATTTTAATCGAACGTAAGACTATTAATTTTTCGGAGTCATAGGTTATTTGACGGTACACATCATCGTAACTACCTACATGTATAACCGAGTTGACGTATTTAATAAGAGTTACACCGGCGTCGAAATTTGAGTTATGAGTTATTTTTGAAAAGTCGCCGAGAGACCATAATGTTAATTTACAATCCTCTCCTCCGGATAGAATGCCGGAGGGGTGGAAGGAGAGGGACCAGCATTCGGCGGGGGTGGGGGAAGGGGTGGGGTACGTGCAGGCTGGGAAGGTGTGGGTGGGGGTGCGGTTTTTAATTAGGGTTATGTGGCCGAGGAGGGAGGAGGTTATTATTGTTGAGGAGGGGGAGGAAGGGGAGGAAGGGGAGGAACGGACGTCGGTTAAGGCGGTGGTGCAGATGGGGAGGGAGAAGAGGAGGGAGAGGGAGAGGGAGAGGTAGAGGAGGGAACCGTTTGAGGAAGCGACGAGGATTACAGAGGAGGATTCTGATTCTGATTCCTCAGATTCTTGGACGTGGAGGGAGAGGGCGAGGGCGCCTGCGTCCAATTCTACGCTGAGCTCTTCTTTGTAATTTTTGTTTAGTTTAAATATGTGGCCTGATTTTTTGTTGGTTGATTCGTCGTTTGCATATGTTGCGATGTAAAATGATGATGAATTTGGTGAAGGAAGGTATGCGCAGGGCGGAGTAAGGAGGGTCGAAGACGGCATGTTGTTGTTGTTGTTCAACAGTCCCAAGTTCTCCCCGAACTGGCAGAAAAGGTGCCTGAGGAAGCTCGAATGTGTGACGACGGCGATGCACTTCTCGGGCCTTCTATTCAGCCACTCGAGGAACCCTTGCGCCCTAGCGCAGCAGTGCTCGTCCGACTCCCTCTCCTTCTTGTAGTAGACGTCCTCGTCGTGCAGGACCTCGCTGAAGTCAAAGTCTGCGAACTCGGGGTAGATTTCTGATATTATCCTCCTGCCGTCAGAGACGTAACTGTACGCAACGCTATGCTGCTTTTAAAAGGGTCAACTAGCGTGTGCCCTCTTGTGTGCGGTCAGTCTATTGGACAGGAGCAGCAGTACGATCGCTAGCGACGCGTCGTAGACGATGTGTGAGTAGACTTTGGATCACGGGCTGAAACACTGGCAAGTATAATTTTGACGAAGAAGCAGCCAGCAGCAGCTTAGCAGCTTTCAAACGCTGATAAAAATCGTTGCTCGCGGTCAATAATAGTGCACTGTAGTGTAGTTTCGGGTCAATAATAGTGCAGTGTAGTGTTTCAGTTGATAAATTAGATGATCTCTCTAAAGTTGATCGTCGCCCATGCATGGTTCCTCCTCTTTATGCTATTTATCATTGCCTTAAGTGCTCCAAGTGCTACTGTAGCTGAGGCACTTGGCAATAATAGTTTTGGAACACAAACTGGGGCACCAAGTGGATATCCTAATCCTGGTAATACATGTCATTTAAATTCGTTACTTCAATCTTTACGTACATTTGTGATCAGTGACACAAACAGTGACACAAACAGTGACACAACCTCTGATCCATTAACGACAAGTTTAACCACCACAAGGAGGGCAGAAGCTCTAGACAGCAACTTGGAGCTTCTCAATCTTTTGGACATTGACTGGAGGGTACAGTACGACGTTCCTGAAGGTAAGCAAGACGACAATACTGTTAGAATTCATCACTACTGTGATTCATACTACTCTCTAACCCACCACACCACAGTATTATCCCTCCTAATATCCTCAAACCTCCTCTCCCCCACCCCCTTCCTAATCCCCCAAAACGACGTGATAATCCCCTTCGACAATTCCCCTAAAAAATCCGTCCCCTCCTCCGTCCCAATAATCTCCCTCCCTTTAAAACGTACCTTCCAAAAATCCCTCAAATCATACTCCCAACTCGAGACAATATCAGGTTACAAAACCTCCTCCGGCTCCATAACAAAAATAAAAAAGGGCACCATAATACCTTCCCTCCCCAACCTCTTCATAACCTCCTTAAACCGTTTCACCCTCTCTCCCCTCACCTACGAAATAACCAAGAACTCCCAACCCTGTACAATCCCGTCTAAACTTTCATCCGGTCACGTTCTTGTTTCGGTAATCGTACATAAAGGCCCTAGAACGGATGTAGGGCATTATGTGAGTTACGTTAAAAAGGGGGGGAAGTGGTGGGAATGTGATGATGAAAGGGTTAGGGAGGTGGGGTGGAGGGAGGTTAGGAAGGTTGGTGGGAGGGAGGGTTATGTATTTTTTTGGAGGAGAGAGGAGGAGGAGGGGAAGGAACTGTAGAATAGCAACAATGACAAAAGGGGACGTTTTGTGGTGGGTTTTTTAATTTGGACAGAATGGTTCTTAATCTTAAATAATTATACTTAAGTATTTCTAGGCGGCTTTAGCTGCCTTTTTCTTCTCCCTCTCAACTTCCTTCGCCTTCAAAGTCTCACTCGTCCACATAGGATTCGCGAAGAAACATAAATGGACCGTCGCCATGAAATAAACGGCGCTGATGACGTGCCAAAGGCGGAGCCTGAAGTCCACGCCTGCGTTGTCGTCGATGTCGACGGAGACGAGGTACGAGTTTAGGGAGATTATGAAGGTTCCGAGACCGCCGGCTTTGCCGTTTAATGTGTTCCATCTGTTGACGTAAAGAACGATTCCCATGAAAAGGAAGGTGGAACCGGTGAGGCGGAGGAGGGAGGAAACGTCAGAGCCTGGGCAGAAAGGGTTCGGCTCGAAGAACGGAGCGAAGGGACCGATATCGGTGTAGAATATCGAAGGGTAGAAGAGCATGGAGAGGCCCAGGCTGGAACTGAAGAGGCCGGCGATGTCAGAAAAATCTCCGTGAGGCATGGTGCTTATTTACTTAATTTTGTGTTAGACGAAGTATGACAAACGGGGGCATAATATCTGCCGACCGGGACAACTACTAATTTGACATCAGTATCTTTCACCCCTAACCCCAAAACCTCGACTCCTAGCCAGGATTATTCAAATCGCTTTGAACGACAACCCGTGAGCAACCCATGCTACTCCCTACACTCCACATTACCTTTTCCAAAATCCCAGTATAAACAACAGTCAATAAATAATGCCACTTTCCTCCAGTACAGTACATACCCTACCCAACCCGCAACCATCAGGTCCGCAACTGTAAACGTTGACAGGCAACGCCTGCTGTATTCGCATACATACAGTCAGCCCTTCACTGCCCACCCGTCGGAGGTCCAGCCCCCCATACAATCTCCTTCTCCCCATCGTGTGCCTTCCTACAGAATGAGCACGCCTGCCCCCTCCGTCGCTACGCCTAAAACGAACCGTGAGCCTTCGGCGTATTCTCCCTTTCCTCCTGAGGCTCCTAGTCCTAACGAAGATATGAAGGGCGTTCATGAGGTGAGAACCTGGTTACATTATCCCTGGCCCCCGAACAGCTACTTGTTGTGCACTGGACTCTCACCCCCCTTCCCCCCGCCGCAGTTCGACAACTCGACTCCTTACAATATTCTCCCGCGCATGACTCACTATGACCTGACTCCCGCCGGCCCGACTCAGAATTCCAGTCAGCTCCCTATGTTGATGCTCATGGACAACGCTCAAGGCAGCATGGTGAGACTAACCCCTCCTTCGATTTCCCCCTCCCCCTTCAACCAACCCCCCCAAAACTAACCCCTCACACACCCCTCAGATCGATAGCCTTCAGAGGCAGCTTGCCGAAGAAAGGGAGAGGGGCGCTCACAGGCTCCAGACCGAAACTCTAATGCACCAGCTAATCTCCGAGCGTAACGATCACCAATCAAAGATCCTCGAGTCTTCCAAGAAATACGACGAGGAGGTTCAGAACATCCGCCTGAACATGCAGAGGAACCTTGAGAGCGCGAGGGGGGAGTCTAACGACGCGCTGAGGAACCTTAACATGCAGAAGCGCCACAATGCAGAACTCAAGAGGAGGGCGGAGGAGCTCGAGAAGGAACTAGCCCTTGCGAGGAAGCACAGGTGAGGCGCTAAGCTGAGAACGGGTCAATTGTATTTGTTACTGGGCCACTATCGCCGCTTCTTCGTTCTAACTCGTCGCTTCTCTTGTTCTCAGCACCGAGTTCATCGAGAGGAACAAGGAGCAGCTCGAAAGGGAGAAGGCAGCCTTCGCGCTCAGGATCAAGAACGACGAGAGCAGCATCGAGGCGCACAAGTTGCACCACGAGAAGGTGCTTAAGGAGAAGGTGAGAAGTTGGAAATAAGTCGATTCCGTTCGTTAGGGATGGGGTTACTCGGCCACTATCACCCCAACATAATTCTAACTCGTCGTTTCGCCCCTGTCGCCTCGACCCTGTCGCCTCGCCCACCCTGTCACCACCTCGCACAGGATAAGATGCACGAGGCGATCGTGACGCAGATGGAGGCGCGCTTCAAGGCCGAGAGCGGCGCCACTGAGCAAAAGTTCAAGACCCTCAAGGCTGAAAACGAGAACAAGGCGATACAGTTCGAGAACGAGGTTGAGAAGCTCCGTGAGGCCGCACTAGCGGCCAAAATTCAGGCCGAAGCCGGCATGCACAAGCTCAAGGCGCACTACGAGGACCTCTTGAAGGATGCGGAGGCGAGGGGGAAGAAGGCGAAGAACAAGATGGTCCAAATGAAATGGTGCAGCGTGCTGCGAACGAACGCCTACAAGAGGAAGCTTTCCGACCTTGAGACAAAGATGCAGGACACGCTGGAATCGCAGATGAGGGAGGCCAGTGCGATGCTCGAGAAGGTCAAGGGAGAGTGCGAAAGAAAGCTGGACGAGGAGAGGGCGTCTCACCACCGGAGCAGGGAGACCTTCGAGCAGAAGCTCGGCGCCCTGCACAGCGAGATGAAGAACAAGATCGAGAGCCACTCGGAGACCCTCAACGTCGTCAAGGAGGAGCACAGGCGCGAGCTCAGCTCGGAGGTATCCAGGGTCGGAAAGGACTTTACTGACAAGATGGCTAGGAGCTTGGAAGACGTTCTCAATAGGAAGGAGCAGGACTTGGAGGATGCCAGGGCTGAGACTGCGAAGGCGTGGGGAAAGAAGCTCGAAGAAATCGAAACGACCCTGACGAAGGACAAGGAGTTCCTCGAGAAGAAGGCGAAGTCCCTCGAGGACAAGTTGGAGAGGTGAGTCGTACTCGCACAGCCTCATTCACCCTCCGCCAACTGTTAACATCAAACTTCACGCTCGCTACGCTCGTCGCAGCCTCGAAAAGGCCAAAGTCCGGGCCGAGGGCGAGGCCAAGGCTGAAGTGGACCGTGCGGACAAGCGAGTCAGAGAGAAGAGCGCAGAAATCGAGAAGCTCGAGGGTATCATCAAGGCTAAGACGGAGTCATTTGAGGCGATCGATAGGAAGCTCGCCGCGTCGAAATCGATCAATGAGGCAGGCGTTAAGATCAAGGAGCGCAAGGATGAGCTCGAAAGTAGTCTTACCGCCACGAATATTGAGCTTGAATCCCTCAAAGCCGAACTGGCCACGCTCAAGTCCAAGCATACCGAGCTCACGACGGCGAAGTCCACCCTGGAGCACGACAGCCACGACCTCACTTCGAAGCTCGAGGCCACCCAGCACGAATTGGAAACGGCGAAGGAGAGCAATAAGGACAAGATAAAGGAGCTTAACGCCAAGCACAGCAGCATCATGAGCCAACTCGCCAACGAGAAACTCGCGAGCAGCAAGAACGAGAAGGACGCCATCAAGGCTCTGAAGTTGAATCACAACAAGATGGTTTCCGAGAAGGACACCACAATCGCAGAATACCAGTCGGAGATCGCTGGTCTGAAAAAAAAAATTGCCAACTCCAAGGCAAACGAGATTGCGCAGCGAATGCTCGACGCCCAGAAGTGGACGAAGGAGAAGAAAGCTCTTGACTCGAAGCTCTCGAAGCACGAAGAGGACCTGACGGCCTCAAAGTTGCAGATGGAGCAGCAAGCTCACGAGGCTGAGGCGAGAGAAAAGGCCGAGAGGGAGCTAGGTGAGTAACACTGTCGTAATCTTCTACTTTATCGATGGTCCATACTAACACGTTGTCGCCATCGCAGCCACCGCAAAGAAACAAATTGTAGACGTGGAAAAGAAAATGCACACCTTCGAGGAAGACCTCGTCACAGAGAAAGAAAAGTCCTCCAAAGCACTAGCTGAGGTCAAGGAGAAGGAGGCAGCGGTGAAGGAGATTGAAAGTGAGCTCGCGAAGAAAGAGAAGATGATAGTGGACATCGAGGAGGAGCTCGAAAAGAAGGAGACCATTTTGAAGGAGACGAAACAGGATCTTGAGGAGAAAAAGAAGAAGCTGCACATATCGTTGGAGCGCACGAGGGAGCTCGGCCAGCAGCTCGATCACTCCGACCCCCACTCTACGGAACACATCTTCGTCGCGTCGGAGGAGAAGCAGGCTATGTTGATGCGACAGCTAGACGCGTCTAAGATGAGGATAAGGGAGCTGGAAGCCGAAGTTGACAGACTCCGCGCCCAGCTGCACAAGAAGACCAAAGAGAGGAAGGATGATGCGGAAGAAAGCGAAAAACCACCAGAGTTGAGCCACGCTGATATTAAGTTAGTGGTCAAATACATCGAGACGCTATCAGATGAAGTCGACGGTGAAATATCGGTAGTTGAGTTCGAGCACGCAGTCCGTAAGTGCAGGCGAGCCAAGGGCTGCGCACAGAGTCACGCCAGAGGTAGACTTCTTGTCTTGAAGCTCGAAAACTTAATAGACGGCTCCGACCTCAACATGAAGACCTGGTTCAAATCAATGTGCGACAAACGAGGGGGCGGCGACATGATTATGGAGCACGACAAACGGGTCGCTTCGTTGAACACCACGTTCATATCCGCGGAGCTCGCCGAGCTGCACAAGAAAGGGGGCAATTTGGAAGCCCTCGAGCCGTCAGAAATAACCGACCTTGTCAATTTCCTTGACCCCAACCTCGATGGATATGTGACCCGCAGCGAGCTCCAACATTCGATTCGGCGCGCCCATCTCCCTCCCAACGCCCTCTATGCCGAGTACCAATGCTCGATTGTAATGAGTAAGCTGGAGACGTACATGCACTCTCAAGAACTCCGCCTCAAGGACATATTCAATATTTTGGACAAGGACAGATCTGGATCACTGACGTTAAAGGAATTCGAAAAGGGCGTGAAGTCACTGGTGGGTTTAGAAAAGAGCAGGGAAGACGTTGAGCTGGGAAGGTTGCTGATGGCGAGTAAAGACGAGCTGATGGAGCGATTTGATACAAAGAAAAGCAGTAGCGCGAGGCCGGCTGCTGATTTCAAAAGGTCAAAGACGACAATCTGATTTTTCTAATGAAAATGTGCTCATGGTTGTTCATTTATTCATAAGAGCTACTAAATCACTTATTCCCAGATGCGAGATTGGGCACCGACGTCACAACGTGCACGAAATTTTTTGCATTAAAGTTCTGCTTTCCCGGCCTAACTGTCAGTAGCTGGCGACCTTCTGCTGATCCCATCTTCGTCGGAAGGAAGATGTACTGGTTGGCCTTGTCGCCTGTTGCGGCCTCATTCGAATTTCCCATCGCCAGTGAATCGACGACTCCAGAATGAGTATTTATTAAAGGAGCTCGGTGAATAGTGCCCGGAGTGGCAAAGTCGGAGGGAATTCGGACTAGAGGCTCAAAGTAGGGCACCTCGCCCGCAGCTAGGGTTTTTTTAGTATAAGTTGAGGGATTCAATGAGCTTTCGACAGACGACGATTCTGAGGATAGCCCTGGTTCGTCGTCTATAGTAATAGCGTGATCTGACATAATTTTAAACCTTGACGTTCCCGAGAGAATAGAAAAAGGCCCCCAGGGAATTGCTTGAAAAAACTTATAATTTTATAATCTGTAAACTGCGCAAATGCAGCCACCCAGAAACGCTCGCGCTCTTCGCTGCGTCACCCTCATCATAGCCCTGGCCCTGATTTTCGTGCCAACGTCAATCAACGCCTCCCTCCCCTCTTCAATCTCAACAACAGTCGAGGGTAATGAATTGTCCTCCCTCCACATACAAGCTTTTTTATCTCGATATGTCTGCGACCACCCGCCCCCTATTTTGCTTGATTCTTGGAATGACGATGTGAGCCAGCCCGGGGTTACTCCGTACTCGCCGTTCCGGCTAGACAAGTACCTCGTCATTCAGCCTGAATGTTTCTCCGTCCCCCCTCCCTCGCCCTCCATTATCAACGATGAATCCCTCGATCACTACACTAGCTTGGAGATTCCGCCCGTCCTGTCGATAGGCATCATTTCAGCGGAGAAGAACACGGCGCACCGCTTGTCTATCCGATCGACGTGGTTGAATTCGGCCCATTCGCCAGAGAATCACAAATACTTCACGCACAAGTTTTTCTTGGCTCTCCCTGCTTCCGAGAGGCTGTCCGACTTGCCCTTGCAGGTGCTGCTGGAGGCAATCTACTTCAGAGATATTATGATCCAACCGTTCCCTGATTCGTACCTCAAGACCCCGATAAAGTCGATCAGTTTGTTTGATCACGGTGTCAGGGCTGTGGGCGCTTACTACATTTTGAGGGTCAATGATGACGTCTACGTTGATTTGGATAAGGTTTTTGAGGGCCTCAAGAGCATAGTGCCTAGTCGAGTTTACGGATTTTTGAATGTCGAGGGTGACGAAATGAGAATACCTAGGCCGCGGTACTTTGGCGTTGAGGATGGAAGAGAGGGGCAAGAAAGGCTGCTGAAGGAAAACAGAGCCTGGACGTTTCTGGAGGAGGATTATTTCAGCGATGCGGTGCCTAATTTCTGTCAGGGTAACGCAATCATTTTGAGCCAGGATTTGGCGATCAAAATAGCGACCCTCAAGGACATGCCGTGGGTCAGGAAGGAAAGGGTGGCTGATGATATTCTGATTGCCGTCACGTTGGGTGGCGGGGAGTTCAGAAGGCCTGATGTTGGAAAGATTGGCTACGAGCACGAGGGAAAGTTCGTAAGGTGCAACAGCGGTGACGGCATCTGGTACAACATCCATCCCGAGTACTTTTACGCGTTGCACGAAAACAAAATCAGCGGTCAGGACTGGTGCCACGGGTTGGACGAGGTGCTCTGCTGCGGAATTCAGTGATAACGAGGAATTTAGAAATTGATAATTAATGATGAAGAAATTGATGGAATACGGTAAATAATAATGATGAAAAAAATACGTTTTACAAATATTCAACCCACCAACACAAGGAAGATATTTATCATTGCCAGGATCTTTTTTGATTTTTTATGCGTAATAGATCCCTCGGCAATACTCACACAGGCTCGTACTCTTTCACTAAAGCTAATGCCATTTCAACCTCCCCCCTCCTCCTCTTCCCCGAGTAATTTACCACCTCCACCAAAAGAAACGCCTGTCACCACACCCCCAGGCCATTACAACCGACTTCTAGGCAAATGGGCGCTAAACGACTCCAGCCCGTTCAAGCACTTCGATCTCGACATTAGTCTCACCGCTCGAAGCCTCCCTCCCCCTCCTCCCAGATCCTCTGTCTCCTCCTCCTTCAACGACGAGATCGAGACTGCCCCAGATCCCTCATACGACCCTCTAACCCTCCCCTATTTAACTATAAACACCTCCACCACCACGCAAGGTTCTTACGACTTCAGAGAAAAGCTCCATTTTTTGTTCTGCTACTGCGGCTGGCGATTTCACTCCTTTTCCTCCACGGAAACCTCCGCATCAAACTATACCTATGCGCTGAGCGGCAACCTCAATGGACATTACAGGGACGGTCCAAGCCCGTACAACGATCATGTATTTGCTCTCGATTGTGACTACAAAGCAATTCAGTGCGTTAAAGACGGAACCTACAATTTCATCACCAGCTCGGAAACCACGGCCACGATCACAATCGAAGACGGAGACTACGACCAGATGAGAATATCCTTCTACCAAGGACGCGTTAGCCCTAAGCCTTTCTTCTTCAAGCGTGTAGAAACTCGAAACTCAATTCGGTACCCTGAAATTGAGGACCAGGAAGAAATCGTCGTGGATATTCCCTTGGACGGACACAAAGGCGAAGCCTTCAAAAACCTCCACATAAACTAAGAAAATAATCAATTCATATGCATGATAAAGACATATATAATTTATAATTATCCATTTCAAACCTCGGCCTCCTGGAACATACTCTTGGCTACTCCGACAAACTTTCTCTCCATATTTTCGCTCTCCTTGAGCATAGTGATGCTACTCTTGGGGACGATGACATAATCTCCGCCGTTCACGTTCTTTATGCTCATGTACGAGGACAATAACTTCATGTGGTTGGGGGCGGCCGACTGCTCCTTGGTGGCACCGCCTTCTTTTCCCCTCAGGTACTCAGTGTACCTGACCTCGATTGCCTTCCCCTCGAGATCCACAAGGGGAAGGAAGGTGAGTTCTTTCTGGTAAATTAGGCTCGTGAAGTGCCCGCAGTTTCCTCCGACCTTGCTCGTGAAGCAGAGGCATACGGGCGTCTTGCTGCACGCTGCAGGGGGGATTGCGAGGGGAAGGTACACGCCTCTCATGGTGTTGGGCGACAGGGGGGTGCCCTCCTTGGAGAAGATGTAGTAGGGGCTGTAGACTATTATGGGTCGGCGGATTATGTGGGCCAGGGAGAGGATGTGGAAGGAGCCGAGGTAGGATTTGTCCAGCGCGGAGGTTTCGAGCGTTTTGTGGTACTCCCTTTGGAGGGTCTGGGGGGTGCGAAGGGTGGGAATGCCAAAGCTGGACAAGGAACTGTCCTCTGCTATCATGGCCTCCCTCCAGGCTATCTCCAAGGTCGAAGCCAGCGTCGACTTCGAGAGCAGCTGGGTCAACAGACTGCGCAAAATGTTTCCGCGGTCGTGGGTTCCGAACATCGACAGTGAAGCTGCGTGCAGAAGGCAGTTGCCGTCCCCGTCCGTCCGGATCGGGTAGAGGTTGGTGTTGGGGTGCTGGGGCAGGTAAGAGGCCAGGTCCTCGGCGATGGACTCCTCGAGGGGGAGGGTGGGGTGTAGGTGGGGACTGGAGCAGAGCTCGGTGTCAAGGTAGAAGGTTGAGTTGATCAGGGTGGAGGGGAGAGGTTCGAGGCCTTGGGATGATTCATGTGAGGGAGTGGTGAGGGACATTATGACCGCCAGGAGCGTATTCGCTGTGGGAGGGCGGAGGGGGGGGTGGGGAAGGTCAGAAATAAGTCTGGAAAACCAACCCGAGGCGCGGAAAGGGGTAAATTTCCCCTATAACCCCCCGCACCCGATCCTTACCTGCTTCCTCATCTGCACAGGTCATGCTCCTCAACCTGCCCGTGAATCCATTGCCTGTCTCCTCCCGCTCTACGTCCATCGCCGACCAGCCCGGATCGTCCCCCCCCTCCCATACGTCCATGTCCCCTCCCCCCTCAGTTTCCCAATCCTCATGTGGAGGCTGGGGCAGAGGACCAGCCCCCAAAATAGAAGCTGTGTGCCCCATGCCTTTACGAGCTCCTCTGGCTGCGGAGGGTTAGCCGCTAAGCAGCAGACAGATAGGGAAACTCGACAATTCAAAGGGCCCTCGGGCGTCTTCCTCAGGTTTTCCCTGGCCTGCATCAATTTCCACCCTGCATTCACCTGCCTTTAGTGCCTTTGCCTTGGAAGTTAGAGGGGGGTAACAGATTTTTGATTTTCAAGGCCTCCACGTCCCGAGGCTACGCTTTCGCCGAGCACACCCTCGAAATTTGACGTCTTCGCTTGTTGCGCACCCCTCGCCTTTTGAAAATTCGCACGTTAGTGGATGAGACTGTCAAAAAGAAAAGGTTCAGTCTCAGTAGTCGATCGCCAACATTACTGCGTTTACTGCCCTGCCAGTCGCCCAAATTTAGTAGTGGGCAATCGTTAGTAATCTCAAATATCTGGATCATGTCTACGCCCGCCAGCAGCAATAACCTCGAGGGGTTGTGCAAACTAGCGTCGATGATCGACCCGACTAAAGACAAGCCGCCCGCGGCGCTCACAGGGGTTGGGAATGCCCCAATAGTCAGCGGCCTGGCCGCCCCTTCTGCGCCATCTCAACCTCCAAGTTTGGAGTCTACCTCTCCCCCCTCGCCCACCACCGCGGGCGCGAACGCCGCGATGTTCCAGAATATGATGATGTCCAACCCCTACGGCATGATGTTCCCCTTCGGCGGTGCGCTTCCACAACAACCAGCGCTAAACGTTAACGGCCAGGCGGCCGCCCAGGCATCGCTCCAATCCTCTATTTTTGCCCAGCAGATGCACTACGCCGCGGTGAGTAGAGTTCATAGCCATTATTAGACCTAAAATCCACGTTAGTGGAATTACCTACCCCTTCGGCGCCCCAATAGTGACACATTTTTTCCTCCAACCGAACCGATGAAAGTGCCGGTCTGCCTGAGCCCTCGTTGCCCGTTCTTTGAGCCCCAATTGACGCTCTTTTTGTGTTTTTTTGTGTCTTTCCGTCGCGACTAACCCACCCAACAAACCTCGAATGCCGACAGATGATGGGCTACAGCGCAGCTCTGCAAAATCCCCAGATTGCGCAGCAACATCTCGCCCTGCAGAAAGCCGCCACGATAGGCACTACTGATCTGAACCATAACCCGCCTGGAAAGAAGACGGGGAAGTGGAAGGAGGATGAGATCCTGACCCTCAGACAAGGAATCGACGTAAGTACCGAGAACGATGCGTTGGCGAAGCCAAATTTACGATTTGAGCTCGTGCGAGGGGCAGAAGCTGCCCCCCGGGCATTAGGGTGCAAGGTTGAGAAGACGCGATTTTTCCGGTTGTTCGTGGTGTCGGCTTCGGGGGGGGGGGGGGG
>BRXY01000317.1:0-56296 GCA_030267945.1 Triparma strigata | reverse complement strand
TGATTTGTGTGCTATCAGGGCCTGAGGGTAGTTCCTCGCAGTTCTAACTTCGATTTCTAACTTTCCGTTTCTAACTTCAACCTTACCTCTACATCTTTACCCTCGGGATTCGCGCAGGAATACGGCCGCGACTGGGTCAAAATCGCCAAGATGATCCCCAGCCGCACCAGGGAGCAGGTCAAGAATAAAGGTTACGCCATGATTCTCGAGGACAAGACCCCGAATAAGGCTACCGGACACTGGAAGAACGTCGAGCTGGAGGCCTTGAAGAAGGGCATGGAGGACTGGGGACCTGACTGGCACAGAATCGCCCAGGTCATCCCCACGAGGAGCTGGAGCCAGATTGTCAGGAAGGGGAAGCACATGATCGACGGCTCTGAGGTCGTCCTCAACTCGGCCACCCCCATGCTCCCCCTTGAACCCGGTCAGATCCAGAGAGAAGTCGGGGATAGCAAGGTGCAGGAACTCGGCCAGGCCCCAGGCTACGCCCACCTGACCCCGCAGCTGCCCGCGACCGCGACCGTCAGCGACAACCCTAACGACCCGAAGGTCCGAAAGAACGGGCACATGGCGAACCCTACCCTCGACATGCCCGGGGGCAGGCTTGCAGACTCTCAGAGGAGGCTGAACGAGCCCAAGAACAAGGGCGGGCGCCCTAGGAAGACCAACCAGGAAAGGGCTCGTGAGGCGGCGGAGAGGGAGTTTGCAAAAATCACTCAACAGGCGTCGACTGCAGCCGTTTTGCCGGCGGCCATGGTGAACCCCATGCTGGTTGGAGTTCCTGGGCTCGGAGTGCCTACCCTTACCCCCGACCCGGGCACAGCCGCCATCATGCAAGCAGCCGCGCTGGGACCCTTGGGAACCGGAACGGGCATTCCCCAGCCGCTCATGAACCCCTCAGTTCCGAGCACCCTGCCCCCGACAACAGACCTTACCGCCCTCCAGCAGCTGCAAATGCAGCTACCAGGGTCGATGCCGATCGCCGGATTACCTCCCCCTTCTGCGGCGCTGCTAACTACGGCGCTAGCAACAGCGGCGGCGAACGATGACATGACAGGCTTGGAACCTGCCGCGAAGAGGGTACGAGTCGAGCAGCAGCCTGTTAAGAAAGAGGAGGGGTCGAGCATTGTGCAGGGGAGTGTTACTCCTACCACGGACGTGTTACTTCCGACTGCATAGGAGGGAAATGGGGAAGGAATGGGGAGATAAGAGAGAAAATCTTGGAGGTAGTGGAGAAGGTCGGGGGGAAGGTCAGGGGGAAGTTGAGAGCAGATTGATTTTAGGATACACACTACTACCAAGGTACAGGTGTTAAGTTTTCGCTCAAGCGTGAAGTGGTATTTGCAGTCTCTCTGTGTGTTTAGCTCTTGCCTAAAGGGAGCACACAGTAGTTTTAGATGATCTTAAGGTTGCACTACACATCTCACTCCGGGGTATAATTCACCGTCGGTTTACCAAAGTTTAAGAGAGATTTTTTTAGAAAAAATCATATGTATTAGTTTTGGAAGCTATCTATAGTAGAATTCCCATCACGGTTACGACGCAGCTCATGGCCTCGCTCTCCCAGGTCAAGTCAACCACACCATCGCACCCTTCTGACCAGGTCCCCCCCACATTTTGAACGATGTTCGCCGGCTTGTCCTCCGAAGTCTTGACAATTAAGGTGGACACGATGTACTTGAAGTTGGGACAAGACGCAGAGAGCTGCTTTGAAATGTCCGAGTTTATCGAGTTCGTCTGTGTTGAAACTCTCTTGTCGTCGTAGTTTTTCCCCTCCAAAGTTTTTACAATGGAATCCTGGATTATGGATTCAGCGAAGTCTATTAAAGCGGGGAAGTTGTAACAGGAGGAGTAGTCGGGGTTTGAAGACGGCGGCATTTTTTATGTTAAGGTGTGGAGGGAGGGGAAGGGGGGGGGAGGGAGGGGGAGGTGGGGAAGAGGAGAGGACGATCTGTAGGAGAAACAAGAAGGTTCTTCTCGGGCGAAGTCGCTGGTAGAGGGCGGGTTGGACAAAGCAAAGCTATATGGGGTAAGTTCGCGGCGGGTTGGTTAAGACGGACACTGGATACTGGGAAACAAACAGAGCAATCAATGAATTTACCAGCTTGATGCTTCTGCTTTTAAATTGTTGCCCAGGAACTGTTGAAGCAACCCCGCGAAATATACGGCCAAAACAGTACCTCCCCCTTGCTTCCCTCCTTGGTTGCCCATAGGCCCACCTTTTTTATTTCCCCAGCACCGTTGCACCTACAAATCCCCCTGCAAGACGCGAGTACCAGGGCAACCCCATGCTCTCTTGTACTTCTGACACGCGGCTCCTCCTGCTTCCCTCGTCTACGGGGCTGGTCTGCGTGAACACGGGCGTGAATCCTCGTCAACCAGTACACGTAGGCTTGAACGACGAAACCGTTGATCCCGGTAAAAATCAAACTGGTGGTGCCTCTTCCACCAGGCGAAACCTATTGACTCTAGGAACGGCAATCAAACCGCAGTCGAGCGGCACATGCTTGGTGCTGAGCACTTTAAACGTTGAAGACAGTCTCGTGTCCACGAGTTTGAATCTCAAAATCCTAAAGGACGGAGTTTACTGCACCGCGGGTGACGTGAACTTGCCAGCTTTGAGTAGGCCTCTGAAGGGCTCGAACGATGACGGCTCTATAAGTAGGCTGAGAGTCAGGCCGGGCAGCGTGACGACCTGCGTACAGTTCTGCACTCACGACTGCGATTTGCTTGCCGTTAGTGAAACTTTTTTCGCCGACGAGAATGATGGTGATGGTGATGGTGAAGGTGAAGGTGCAGAATCGGGCGGTCCTCGAGTTCAGCACCGGTTGCACCTGTTGAGAGTTGAAAGCGAGGGTGACGAAGGTAGCAGCGGCTTTTCTTTGGGCCTGACGCTGCTTGGTAGCAATAATTTACGGGACTACTACGTTGAAAGCGAGGTAGACGGTGTCATGAAAGAGGCTGAAGACCTCATGTCAAGCTTGAATGCTGCAGATGACAATGATAGCAGGGACAGCGAAGTGATATCGAACGACGCTGACTTGATTGCGAGCCTGTCTAGAGTGGTCAATACCTCTGGTGGCGATAATAAGGGCACGGGTTTGAACGACGGGCCGAGTAAGTCTCGTAAGATAAGCTTCACGTGGTTGCCTGCAACGAGGAAGATAATCACGGTCCAGTGGGGTGAAGTGTGGTACTGGTCTACGAAGACGAACGGCAACAACACGGGCCTGACTTTGGAGAACCAGGATAACAGCGATTCGCGCTTGAAGGGCAACTTCGATCTCGTGACGAGCAGCTGTACAAACGTTGTGCTGCCTCCCTTGAAGAGAGTAAACAATCTGAGACTTGAACAGCAGAAGAAGCCGAAAAGTCCCGAGGACGATTTAGTAGTCGTCGTTGCTGGCAAGGCGCCCGGTAAAGTCATGAGAATCGACAGTTCTGGCAATATAGTTTCCTCCATAGAGTGCCAGCTTCCCGACGAGGCCATGAGGTCCAAGATCTCCTTCGCTTGCGCCTGTGTTTGCGGCAAGTACGTGGTTCTAGGGGGGGACGACGGAGGGCTGTATTTCATAGGTGAGGCACGACGAGGCATGACGTGTAGCGATACTAGTGCGAGTAAGAACGCAGCCTCCATCTCCCACACACAATTCTAACTCGTTAACATCAATCTATATGTGACTCGCTTCACTCTTCGTAGATTCGGACACCTTCAAGTTCGTGGAGCGGTTGTCCATAGATTATCCGGCATCGCACAGGTTGAAGCTGAACCTAAGGACGAACGTCTTGAACAGCATGAAGAGTCAAAGGATGAGCAAGAAGAACGGTGGAGTCAAGGGTCTCAAGAGTGAGAGGGCCCGGAAGGAGAATACGATGGAGATGAAAAAGCGGCAGAAGATCAAAGAGAAGCAGAAGGAGAAGGTGAGCGGGTATGTCTGCCGAGGCCCGAGCGAAGCGAGTATAGAGCCGTGGCTGCTTATAAATGTATAGAGCCGAGGGACATATCGAGCCTTTTTGAGGGGATGATTCTATTCTAACGACGATTTATCATTACAGCACTGCGGCATGAACTCCACTGTCCACTCACCATGCATCTGGGTGGGAGTGACGGGACCACAGATAACCAACAGAGGCCGCGGTCCTAAGATCGTCGCTGAATACGCAGACGGAACGGTTTGCCTGCACTCTCCGCCGTTCAAGATCGAGGTGAAGAAGGGAGGAGACGATGACCTGGGGGCAGCGGACGGAGAGGGGGAGGAGGAGCCCATCAGGGTCGGCCACAGCGTCACGGGGGCAGTTTACGCGAGTACTTTTGCGACGAGCAGTCATTCCGCCAGGATTTTGAAAATGAGCGACAATGTCGGCGGCTCGAAAAAAGGTGGGGGCAATGACAAGGCCGCGTCGCTGCTCTTTACGGGAGGGGCTGATCAGAGCATTCACATCTGGAAGATTTCAGAGCAGCATTTGGAGAGTCATTTCGGGGGCGTTGTTGCAATGCCCCCTGCGCCGGTGGCCGTGATTGATGTGCCTAAGAGCGTTAATGAGCGCATGAGCTACGTCAACTTTGGTGCCGCCGAAGGTAAGCCAAAAGTACAAGGAGCTAAGCAACGAGGTAGCTGAAGCATCTAACCTAGCCTTCACTCTCGCAGGTCTCGCAGTTGGAGATTGGTTGGCCAGGGGGGGGAGGCTGCTGTCCGAGGAGGGCCTCGAGGAGACAATCGACGTCTCGGTCCTGCCACCTCTGGCCGTTACTAGCATTACCGTGAACAACAACGGCAACGAGGTCGCAATAGGCTGCGCCAACGGCGGGATCAAAATCTACGATCTCACTCCAGGCAACGGCGGAAAATGCACTTACAGTTGCGACAGCAAGAGCGCCGCATTGGGCGCGTTTGATGACCCGGACGAGGTGCTGAAGACCCCTCCAACCATCGTGACCTCTCTTTGCTTTGAAGCCAGCGTGGAGGGAGGGGTTTCGTCGAGGAACTCGCAGTACCTGACGGTTCAGCACTCCAGCGGGTGGGCGGGGGTCTTGAACAGGAGCAGCTGCTTCAGGGGCGGAGAGGTGGTGGCCAGTCACTGGCACGAGAGTTTCTGGGGCTTTTCGGCGGTTGAGGGGGGGGGCGGGCCCAGCAGCGTGGCGATGATGACTTCGGACGGGGTCGACTCCTTTTCGATAGTCAACGAGGGCGGCGGAGGGGCGGCGACTAAGAAGCATAGTCTCGTGAGGCGCAGGTGCAAACATCCCACTCAGGGCCAGCGGCTGGCTACTCTGAACGGCGGGATAGGCGGCCTTTGGGTCAACAACACAGGGGAGGGGGGGGAGGAGGAGGACGGCATGGGAATGGGCATGGAATGGCCCGGGCTCATGGGAGCGGGCGGGGGCTGCGCCAAATACAAAGGTGATGGAGTCATCGTCGGGGCGGCGGTCCATCCGAGCCACCAGTACGTTTTGTTCGTGACCGCCAAGGGTACGGTCTTCATCTATCACATGTGGTTGGTCGAGGTGAGTTGACCGAGGGAGCGAAGCGACTGAGTTTTGAGCGAAGAGAACAGAACAGGAAAAGGAGAGATATGAGATGATGAGCGAAAATCTATCTAACACACTTGGTCCTTTTTATTTCAGCTTCGAGGAATCTTCCCTGTTGCCCCAGGGCCGGGAGACTACGTGCGTGGCATGTGCGTGGACCCGTGGGGGCTGTACGTCGCGATTGGTATCGGCAAGGGGACCGGAGACGGCGGAGATGGTTTCATCAATGAAGTTGAGCTGTTTGAGATCGCGACGGGAGACAACGCTCTGGCGGCGCCAGAGCTCAAGACGGGCCTGAACGGAACTATGGTGTCGGCCAAGTTCTCCTGGAGCAGCGACGGCAACAGCCTGGTCTTCGTCGGGCCCAGAGGAAACGTCGAAATGAGACAGCTGCCCACCTTCATGATCGCAAACATGGCAGATCTCAAGAAGCAAATGAGAATGGACGAGGGATTCTGGCACCACTTCCCAATGTATGGTGAGAAAGAGAAAGAAGTTACGAAAAACAATATCACCGTGTTGAGATAATTCTAACTCTCGCCCTCAGTCGGCGTGTCTCCTGAGCTCGCCATGTCGGTTTCCAGCAGACGGGGCGGAGTGGGAGGAGGGGCAGGCGGGAGCAGGGCCGGAAGCCCCCAGCGAGGTGAGACCGGACTTCGAGGGAGGCAGAGAAGCGACCGAGAGCGCCACGTGGTGTTGACATGAGTAACCCTCGCTCAATCTAACCCTTACTATCTTCGCTTCATCTTCAGTCTCGCGGAACAGCTCACGCGCAAGCCTCAGGGCCAGCGCCAGCGCAGGAGGGCTGGGAAGCAGGGTGCAAAGCAAGGCGAACTTCAGCATGATATCGGAAATGAGCAACAGCGAGCAAGAGGACGACGGAGGGTACGGAGGCATACCCAAGATGGAGGTCAGGGAGGACGATCTGGCAGGTCAGAGCCTAGGGAGGGCAGCGGAGGGGACCGAGAGCAAGAGCACCTTGTTTGGGAGGCACAGCGAGGCTAGCAGCATGACAGCGTAAATAAATAAAAATTAATCTGGCGGCGGTTTTGCCCTTTCTACTTAAAATTCGTTATTCTTTCTTTTGAAGATTGGATTTTTCGTGGTGTCAATGCCGGGAGAGTGAATTTAAAATACTTCGAGGGGTGGAAAGTTGTAATGTATTGAGACCAGTGTAGGAGACATCACCCTTCGTCAGGATCAATCAAAGTCACTGTCGTATTCTTCTTCAGGCGGAGGCGGGGGGGCGGGTGGAGGGGGCAGAGGGGGGGGAGATACCAAAACCCCTAGAATGTTCTGCGGCGGCGTCGCTGCTACGAGAGTAGACGGGGGGAGGTTCGCCTTTTCGGTCGACTTGGACTTGAGCTTGGATTTGGACTTCGTTCGAGCTTTGTACTCCTTCTTGAAACTTTCCGCTCTTGCGATGTGGGGCTGAATCGCTATTGTGCTCAATTCTATGTCTACTCCTGCAGTGTCCTCGTGCATAGGGTTTCCCAGTCCCTCTTCGCACTGACCTCCCAAAATTTCTAAGATATGGAAGAAGCCGTTTTCTGCTGCGAGTTCCAGTACAGTGAAGGGACCATTTGTTCTTGAGCCCATTAACTTTTCGTAATCCCTGTTGATTTTGTCCAGGATTCTCTGGTACTCTCTGATCGCCTTGCGTATATTACTTGCGACGACATCATCATTTGCGTTGTAAGGGTAAAAATAAAATTCCTTCTCTAGACATGCTCATTTGAGACTAACTTAGACCTAACGTCCACGATGATTTTGGATTTGATAAATGGAATTCCGTCGATCAGTTCACGGCGCCTGGTTGACTCGTCGCCGAGACCTTCAAAGGTGGCAAGCATGTAGTTCCATTCCGACATCAATTTGTTACTCTTTCCTTGCTCATTTGAATTTTTTACTTCAAACTGCCGCACTCTGCGAAGTTCCATGCTATAACTTACGAGGAAAAGAACAGCAAATGTGATATTGAGAACAGCTAGGAGCAGACCAATAAAGTCTACTAGGCGTTGGTCAATAGACGCAATGATCGCCAAAACGTTACCACCTAAGCAAGCGATAGTGCTAGAGACTTCGCACAGATGGTACAGGTTTCGATTATTTAGGAACGAACTTGGAAAATATACGAACGGACGCGACCTCACCAGGACTACGAGATATGCTAAATTTACGAGGAAGCTCGTGGCAGATTGGGAAACAGGCTCGCGAAGAATGGTAACAACAATGATCAGCGTCGCTTTCCTCAAATATTGCACGCTGTCAAAATAGGGATGGCGTGTATTATAGAATTGGTACAATGAAGAGAAGCTGGATCTTGCGTCAAGTTCACCGACGCTTTTCAGTCGTCGAATCTTGAAGAAAGTAAAAACTGGGAAGCCGAATCCCACTAGTAACCAAATAATGCCTGAGTGCAGTTTGATGATGTTTCTGTCGAAGGAAGGTTCACAACTAAATTTGGGTCGGATTTTAGGAAATACTCGTCGTTTCGATCAGGATCGATATGACAATCAAACATAGAAGTAACCGTTTGAAGGAGCGGGGAGTACCAAAGCGTCGTCAGTACAGTGAGAGTTGCTGCTGTGCCGGTCCTCTCGATCTCCTCAATCGACTCTGCAACATCGCTTGCCCCACGTAATGTAGTCTTAATGTCGGACCATTTGTATAACAGCATGAAAAATAAGATCGGCCCGTAGATATATGCGTAGAAGGTATTTACTTGCGTCCAGCCAGACGAAGAGGCCAAGCACTTCATGTCGGAGATAGGAAGCTGGAACGGCAGCGTGATATAGACAATCACTGGCCACGCGACCTGAATCAATGTCGTCAATTCTGCGGTCTGAAAGAATGTCGAAACAACTCTAAGACGCATCATTTTTTTCCGATCAGCGGCGATAATGTTCGCATGCCAGGCGACAACGGCGAAGGAAAGAAAGGATCCGGCTAGGAGTATGATGCTCATCTTGTTGTCGCAGTCTTGGCAATATCCGTTGTTGTTGAACTGGGTTGGGTTGCACTGCACAATCTCGCACGCAGTTTGGTCATCTCGTGTTAACCCTCCTATGCAAGGAGTACACGTAGTAGCATGAGGCTTGCTAATTTTCCCCTCGGCACAGCTCTTACACGTACTCTCAGAGGTCGATCCTGAAGTTGAACTCGCCTTTTCTGCCTCGCACGCCAGACAAGTATCTGACGAGGTGGCGGATGGGGCGGAGCTGTAGCGACCTGCCTCGCAACTCGTGCATGAAGCCGAGGCCGCCGTCGCGTATGTACCAGCCTCGCAGCTCAAGCACATGCTCTCGGACGTCGCTCCTGTAGTCGAGCTCGCCTTTCCTGCCTCGCACGCCAGACAAGTATCTGACGAGGTGGCGGAAACGGTGGAGCTGTAGCGACCTGCTGCACACTGAGTGCATGAAGCAGAGCCTTCGGTGGTAGAGTATGATCCAATACAACTTGTACATGAGCTCGATCCGGCAGCTGCTGCCTTTCCTGCCTCGCACGCCAGACAAGTATCTGACAAGGTGGCGGATGGGGTGGAGCTGTAGCGACCTGCCTCGCAGTTCGTGCACGGACTGGTGTCTATTGTGTCGCTGAACGTTCCGGCAGGACAAGCTTCGCACTCATCAGCTTGAACGAACTTGCACGTTATGCCGATGTCGTAAGGATGATAGGTCGAAGTTGTTGTACTCTTTGAGCATGACTCCAACGTCTCCTCGCTTCCTAAGCAGCCCACACCACTCCACCATATTTTACCGCTCCCATCTGGGGTATCGTAGTAGTAAAGTGCGGTTCCGCTGATGGTAGCGTAGCCTAGCTCGTTCCCAATCTCTCGGCAGGCGACAAGGGCGTCTACGTCGTCCCAAATGTAGTACCTGATCGTACCCCAAGCAGTCTCCCCTGATGGCTTGACCTCGATCCTGCCTGACACGACCCCTTCACTGTCGAAGGTCGGACTTTTGTTGGAGGCGTCTCTGATCCTGACGCTCGAAGCATCTTGGAGCTGACCAGTTGGTGGCGAAGTCGATCCTGACAAATCGCCGCCGCTCCCCAGCCCACACTCTATCAGCCTCCTGCTCCCCTGTTCGTCGGGTGCCTGAGCAAAGATGAAGCAGTTGGCGGAGAAGCAGAAGAGAAAGAGGAGATTAATGAAGGTGCGTTGTCGGAGGAGGGGTCGGGGGGGCTTCATTGGGGAGTTTGGGGCCGGGGGAGGTACGGCAGAGACGAAGGAGAAGTTGGGAAGCGGAGAGGGGATGGGGGAATAATCCCAACAGTCAATGAGTTTGCGCACACCAGGGCCGGGAGAGTGAAGTTAAAATACTTCGTGGGATAAGAGATTGTATCAGAAACGGCTAGAGCCCACAGTAGATGCAGGCGGACGTTCACAGCGGAAGAAAACAAATTTGAAAATCGTTTCTCAGAGAAATGATCTAGCTCGCGACAAAGACATTTTAGTGGGCAATTTTAGTCATATTATTCACCTTGAGGCCTCTTAAAGACAAAAACTTAATTTAAACTTTCCCAAAAAAGTTTAAGAAAGCATTTTTTCAAAATTAAAATCAGTGATAATTAGATTTATTAAACACATAAATAACATATTTAAATTACTATGTATATTTAAGAACTTATGAGAGCGTTTTAGCATCTATAAAGGATAGTTATTTTTGAGGCCTTTTTTTGTTCTTCATAATATCAAATAATGCCTCTTAGGGGCCTCAAAGTGAAGAATATGACCAAAAATTGTCGATTAAATGCTTGGAATAGCGACTTCGATAAAAAAATTGTTTTTTCTGCCGCTGCCGCGTCGCCGCACCACAATTAAAGCACTCTGACGAAATGAACCGTGCGAACTCCGTGAGTGAAAAATTTCAAGAAGAAGAAAATGTCCAGCGTTTGCTAAATATTCAAATGTTTGTTCTGTTCGTTCTGTTTGTCGTCATTGTGCTTGCTTCGATTTTCACGAGCGTCGCGGGGAGCTATCATATCATTACCGTCTTGGATTCTGCCTGTGGTGGCTGTGGCATTGTCGCGGGCCTCGTTGGGATTGGAATCGGATCCGTTACCGCGATCGTTGACGAAGTTGTAGTCGCAGTTGTCGTTGTTGTCATAGGTGGTGCTAATGGGCACACCGAGGCTGTCGGAGCCCCCCCCCCCGCCTCAACCCACTCGTCGTCGTCCTCGTCGCTGTCGACTATTTCGTTTCCGACGGGGAGGTCATCCTGTCCAGGGGCAAGCTCCGCATGGATGCGCTTAAAGTGCCTGCGAGGAGCGAAGCGTAAGGTTAGAGTAAAGTGGCGGTGAAAACGTCCTCGCCATCATCATCCTCTCGGCTTCTCACCTCCTCAGGTCCCCTTGTTGTTTCCCCCTGAAGTTACAGCCCGGCTCCTGGCAGACGTGCCAGCGCACGCCAATGTTGTGAATGAACGCTTTGTGGCGCTTGAGGTTCGCGGCCTGCTTCGCCTGGTACTCGCAGCCCTCCTGGTCGCACTTGAACCAAACGACGCCGATCGAGTGCTTCGCGGCCTTGTGCTTCTTTAGGTATGCCACCTGCTTGGCCTGGAAGTTGCAGCCCGCGACGTCGCACATGTGCCAGGTCACGTCGATGCCGTGCTTGCTAGCCTGGTGGGGCTTCACGTGCTGCTTGTGCTTTGTGCGGTATGTGCAGCCTGCGACATCGCACGTGTACCAGATCACGTCGATCTCGTGTTTCGCTGCCTTGTGGCTTTTCAGTTTGCCGGCCTGAAGGGGTGGGAAGGGGTGGGAAGGGGGGGAGCAGTACAATGACGATGACGATTACGATGACGATAAAGATGGGGTCAGCGTCGATTGTGGTATGGGCGTCCGGCGTCGTATCGCGCTCATTCTCAGTTCGTAGCCTCGCTCCTCGCAGAATACAGAAGTACCGGTACTTGCTTCGCTCGGGCGTCGCAACCCGCAACCCCATACATATCACACTTTCTCACCTCCTTCGACTGATAACGACAGCCCTCCACGTCGCAATTGAACCAAACCACGTTGATCCCGTGCTTCGCGGCCTTGTGCCGCTTCACCGCGGCCTGCTCCTTCGCCTGGTACTCGCACAACGGAATGTCGCACTTGTACCACACCACGTCGATCCCGTGCATTGCTGCCTTGTGGCGTCTCATATTGTCTGACCTTCCCTTGTGCATGCAACCGTCGATACCGCACACGTTGATCGTTTTACCACGCTTGTCCTGCGGGTTGGGGAAGGGGTGGGGAGGGAGGGGGGGAGAGAAGGGGGTTAACTTTGGGACTCTGACGAGGAAGAATGAGATTTCGGGTCTCGGATTCTCGTTGCTTTCCTACCTTCTCAACTCCTGGTCCTCCCGGCGGTGCACGGGGCTAAGAGAAGGAGGGAGAGGGGGAATGACGACGAGGGGGGCGGTTAGTGCATATTAATTAAGCGAAATGACGACGGAAACACACAAAAAAAGCCCTAAATTGAACGGTGCCGAACGACGAGGGGCCGTACTCACCCTCGTCATCCTATTTACGGTGGATTCCCGCGCCGAACTCGACGGAAGCATGGGGGTCATCGCTGCAGCTGTGAACAGAGCGCCCAATCCAGACGTTGTTGCACCAGTTGAGCGCGGAGAAGGGGTGGGAGATGGCATTGGAGCAGATGCGGCGAGTGCCGCAAGTCCCGAGATTTGACTCTCACTTGCGAGGGCTAACGCCTCCATCTTGCGTTCCTGATTGATTGAAAGGCTGTATTAGCGATGTGGTGGTGTGTGGCGGGGGTAGGGGTGGTCTAACGTTCCCAATATAGGCGAATTTGGCCGGAATTTGATTGAGAAGCTAAAAACTCGCCTTCAGCCCCACCTAGAGCCAACTTCTGATTCTCAGAATGAAATTTTGCTTGGCGTTACGGCTCCGCGCGTTCAGCGCTCTGGCAGCTTTTCTATACTTGACAGGTTCCACTTCACCTCGTCATTCAAACGTCGTTTAGCTGGATTTTTCAACAGGCCGTCACAATCCAGGCTTGAAGGCGAGAAGTTGGGCCAGAAGTTGGGCTTGGGGGATCGATCGATCGTTGTCTGCACGCTATTAAATTAAACAACCTATAAAGGAATCAATAAAACAACAAAATTTCATGACTCATTTAGCATTACTTCTCAGCTTCCTCTCACTCCGTGTACTCCGGATCGCCAGGATTACGATACCTGTCGAGAGGTGAACGCAACCCATCACTCCCAAAATACCACCCGTGCGCAGCCCCGAGATCTCCGAACAACAACTTCATCGGCGCCAGCGCCCCCTTCTCAGGCGGGTTCGTCGCACCCATGCCAGCCGTCAAATCTGTGGCGATCCAGCCCGGGGTGCAGGAGTTTATGACGACGGTCGAGTGCTTAGCTGCCAGCTGCTTGGTATACAGGTTGACGCAAGCCTTGCTCAAGCCGTAGGCCGTGTTGTCGTAATCGGTTTGGGGCGTCACCACCTTGATCCTCGCCTCGAGCTGTTCCCATGTCGTCGACCCAACCCAAAACGCCTGGTCAGCCGGCGAGAGCTTAGCCACGAAGTTGGGTCCAGAGGCGGAGGCGATGTTGCAGACGCGACCGCCGTCCGAGAGCAGCGGCATGAAGTGGTCGCAAACTCGTTTTGTGCCCCAGAAGTTCACATCCAAAGTCTCTGCGATAGTATTTCCGAACCCGATACCCGCATTGTTCACTATGCCGATCAGATCGCAATTCATACCCTTGACCGCTAGCGCGGCGGCGGCGACGCTCTCCTCGCTCTTCACGTCCAGCTCCAGCACTGTCACCCTGTCAGGATTCATTCCGGCCGCGGCCTGTTTGCCCCTCTCTAGATCGCGGCTGCCGAGCAAAACCGCGACATCGTCTGGGCCTTCAGCGATGATCTTCTCGCAGATAGCCCTTCCAATTCCTTTGTTGGCCCCTGCGCGCGGTAACAACGTGTGTGTGTGTGTGTGTGTGCGTGTGTGTGTGTGCGATTGATTACGTGTGATTGATTAGATTGACAAAAGTAAAGCTAGATTGCGAACCGTGTCGGGTGCCAACTCACGCCACTCAACAATTTCACTAAAAAACATCAATGAAGACGACCTGGTAGCGATCCAACGTTTAAAATCACTCACCAGTCACCAACACTGTCCGGAGCGCAGTAGTGGGCATTATTATTAGAAATAGGAAGATTTTAAGCAACATTTGAAACTGCTAAAATCTTGAGATTTATTTCACCTTCTAATTTCAACTCAACCGTTTGCCTCCTCCCTCCGGTACTCGCTTTTCACGCGCTCAGCACTCACTTCGCTCGTTCAGCTCCCTCGGGCGCCTAGCATGGCAACTCATGAGTACCCCGAAGACCTCCAGGCCCTCATCACGCAAAACGACATTAAATTCCCCTCCGTCGAGCACATCCCCGCTGCCGATGCTTTGAAATTGAGCGCAACCTCTGCCCCTCCAACCACGCTCTTTCTGGATTGCCGTAGCGAAGCGGAACAGAGCATCTCGATCATTCCCTCCGCTATTCCTTACTCCTCCTTCGACTTCGACGCCTCGCAGGCAACAAAAACGACAACTGTAATATGTTATTGCACAATTGGCTATCGAAGCGCAATCCGAGCTCAGGAGCTCAAAGGTGAGAAGGCGCGTTTACCATTCGTCTCTATAGCTTACAGCTACTGCTGCCACCCCCACCTCTGTTTCTAACGCCAACAATATATACTTCCATACGACTTGCTTCGCTCGCCACTCTCATCGCAGCCCTCCACCCCGTCCCTAACAGTATACAATCTCTCGGGATCGGTCCTCTCTTGGTCGCACGTCGGTGGGACCTTTGTGGACTCACAGAACAGACCTACGAATAAGCTGCACGTGTATGGAAACGAATGGGACAAGGCAGCTCCGGAAATCGAAACCGTTAAGTTCGGCTTCCTCAATTTCATGTTGGAGTCCTTGCGTGAAGTGTCCAGAATGATCGTTTCAAAATTCAAATAATCAAAAAACAGGCAATATCAATTTCATCACTACTCAATACAACCACACCTATTTCTTATGCCTCAACATTCGCTCCCTCGCCTTCTTCGTTGGAGTTACGAACTCCTTTGGAGTGGGAACTTCCACAGTGACAAAGCTCTGTTGGACAACTTTGACCGGCGTAACATCTTCGAGCTCCCCCTTCGCTTCCCCCTTCTTGACGCCCCCGCCTCTCCCCTTCCCCTTCCCCTTCCCCTTACCCTCAGCCCTAGCCCCAGCCCCAGCCCCAGCCCCAGCCTCCCTCAACAACCTGACCTTATCCCGCATCTTCTTCTTCTTCTCCGCCTCTCTCTTCGCCCCCTCACTCGCCTTGGTCACCAAAGTCCCATCCGCCCTCTGCTTCTTCAACCTGGCCCTCAGCCGCCTGTCGAACTCCTCCACCCTCCTCTTCTCGTTCTCGATCTCCTCCCTCCTCCTCTCGGCCTCCTCCCTCGCCATCTCCGAGACGTTCATTCTGAAGAACTCTCTCTCGACCTCGACCTCACCGTTCGGAGCGTTGCTCACGCAGTCCATCGTGGGGGTCCTCTCCTCGAGGTGAATGCTGCTGTAAGTCAACTTCGGTGTGGTGTAAAGTGGTTTGCTAGAGACATTGGACGTTATGCTGCTTCCAAAACTTGAGGCCGCCTTCTTGGACTCCCTGAGGGGAGAGGGACGACCCTTCGACCGAGCAGGGCTCGAGAGGAAGGAAGTCATCGACACTGTCCAAAAGCTTACCCCACAATTATCAGGCTTGCTTCTGCTCTCTCTAGCCGGTTGCTCCAGGGCGGGATAAAATCTGAAAAATATTAATCCAGTGGTACCGCGGGGCTGATTTTCGTTGCTATGCGGGACGAGTCTATCAAAGCAGTGCGGCGAACCGAAAATTTAATTTGAAGCTGAAATTTTAGATGTGACAAAGTTCGAGCATTCTTCCAGGGGCAAGGATTGCCTTAAGGACTTCTCACATTTTGTACCCTTCCTTTGACCTGAGCGAAAGCTGAAAACGACCGAAATATTTGACACATCCCACTCGACTCTCCATATATCACCGGTCAGCCCCCCATCCTCTCACCTCCCCCCCGCTTTGCCAATAAAATCAACTCTACACTTTTCATCATTATAGCGCGGAACTTAGTAGTAGGAACCAGTACCATCCTCGCAACACAAGCTCGCCCCCCTCCTCCCTTCCACCCTCCCCACCCCCCCTCAATATCTGCACCGACATGTCGGATCAAACCCCGTCCTCATCTGACACCCCCCCTCCCCCCTCTCAACGACCTCTGCCAACCGCTCCTCCTCGTCCCCCTCGAGCAATCCACCGACCCTCTTCTTCCTCCACCTCTTCTTCTAACGTCCGTTCCTCAACCATGAATAATCGTCCCAAAAGCTCTCTTGTCGAGCTAGGCAGCCGAATGTCGTCAAACCAAGAAGAGATGTATGGTATGGACATGTTCCCACGTGATAATGCGGAAAGGTGAGAGAGCGAGAGAGAGAGAGAGTGCTCATCACCATCCGCCGCGAGCGAAGCACGTCAGCTATTTTCAATTGAATATACTTACCACACGCTTCCCAACAACCAAACTTCCCCTCTAAGCCGGCCGCAAAGCATGGTTCTGCAACGCGTTAGCGACCAGCCCGAGCGCCCTCACCTAACGAGCCGTTCTTCTGAAAGCGACCTGATTACCACATCTTCCCGTTCTCGAACCGAGAGTCTTCTCCAAAAGGTCGATTTCAACTCAGGCATAAAGAGTCTCAACCCTTACCGTTCCTTCTACACAAGTTTGAAGTTCGAGGAAGGAAAGCTGCGACACTTGGATAGGAAATTAGCGCACGAGTTTCAAGTCAAGAACTTGACTATAGAGGAGGAGGACGAGGAGGGGGGAAGTAGTCCCATGACGGAGTTTTCCACTAGCCCGTTACCGTCAAGCGAAGATCAGTCAGCTGCGAGATCGTTTAAGCAACCTAAAAGCTCTTCAGAGAAGGCGATCTCGTCGACTTCGACAGGCTCGCCTTCTTCCTCGAGGCCGAGTTCTTCCAATAATCGGCCGAGCTCGAGCAATAATAGCAAGGGAAAAAACAGGCAGAGCAAGTTCTTCTTCGACTTGAAGTCGAAGATAAACAGTGTCGAGGAGAGGTGAGAAGGCACTTTTACGATATATCGACGTCCGTCTCCGGGACTTCCATTATTCTAACTTGCTTCGCTCGTCACAGAGTGACTCGTGCTGCCGTGTATATCCATGACGCCATCCACGAAAGGCCCATCAAGACTCACAGATCGGTAGGCCTCCCCATGCAGGCCTACACGTGCTTACACAATTACTGGTACCGCTTCACCATCTCGTCGTTGAGTTTCGTTCACCTCATGCTCGCTTTTCTCGAGCCCGCACTTAATTACGAGGACCCGGACAAGGTCGCCTTCAGCAACAGTTTTGGAAAGTACGGGAATGATGTGGTGGAGAAGGTGTTGTGGATCGAGACCGTCATCGTGGCCGTGTACGCGCTCGACGTTGGGATGAATCTCTACTGTGCTGGAGTGCAGGACTACTTTGGGGTGAGAAAGGTGGACAGGCAGAGCATAAGGTTGAAGGCCATCACGGACAACCTTCCTAGCTACCAGAGCTTCAAGTATTTGCACCAGTTCAAGTTCTTCGCCCTCATCGCATTTGTAATCGACATTTACTTCTCCTGGGGCGTTGGCCTTCACGCTCGGCGTTTCTCGAGACTTCTGAGGCCCATGTACTTCACCGTGTGGAGCCCGGAGCTGAGGAGATGGGGCATGCTCATCTGTAGAACCGTCCCGCACATCTGGGAACTTCTCGTCCTGCTGGTGGTGGTCCTGACGGTCTTTTCCGTCGCCGGAGTCATGCTCTTTGGCCGGCCGGAAATGAAATCGTACTACACCGACGATTTACAAAACTTTGAAAACTTCCCCTTGGCGTTCATTGCCATGTACGTCCTGTTCACGACGGAAAACTACCCCGACATCATGACGCCCTCGTACGATTCCAACAAAATGTACGCAATCTTCTTCTGCTCCTTCCTCATGATCGTGATGTTCTTCTTGGGAAATCTTGCGATTCCGACGCTCTACAGGGCGTTCAAGCTGAATCACCACAAAGAGGCTCTGCATGGTCGAATTTTGGAGAGGACCGCTTTGCTGGCAGCCTTCCAGCTGCTGGACATCGAGAGAAAGGGGCAGATAGAACTCCAAGTCTTCAAACGCGTTCTCGCCAAGGTCAGGCCAGACATGTTCGACCCAAAGACTGGGGAGGAGAAGGAGAGGGGCATAGCGAAGACGATGTTTTTTGAGCTTGCGCAAACTGACCCGGAGAGGAAAATTATTTACCCAATCGATTTCTTCCGCTGCTGTGAAGTCATCTTGATCGACTGGGCGTCGGTGAGGGGGGTTTCGGCGGAGGAGCAGAGCCTGTACGATCGGATTTGTGGCAACGGGGACTTGCAGCACTTTCGCCAGAAGCTGCAGGTCCTCCTCGAGTCCGTCGTTTTTGACAAGATCATACTTTCCGTGACTAGCATCGTGACTCTCCTATTGGCGTTCTTCAACTCGGGAGTGATCCCCGACTGGTTCATAGAGGCCGTCGCCGAGATCTATATATACTGCTGCGCCTTCGAGCAAGTGCTGAAGATGTACGCCATCGGCTTTAGGACACTTTCCAAGAGCTGGGCTACGAAGTACGACCTCGCGGTGATCGGCTGGAGCCTTTTCTGCCAGGTGGCAGGCCTATGCGCAGACTCGATCGTGTCCGTAGTGGGAGAGAACGACGCGACTAGGTTTTTGATGACCTACAGGCGCTCCATGGGCAGCCTCTTCATCGTGTTGAGGTTCATCCGCGTCATCTTCATTTCAAAGCGCTTGAGGAAACTGAAGGTCGTGCTGACCATTTACCCCTTCATGGCGAACAGTATGGCCCTCACGCTCCTCTTCCTGTACTTCTGGGCGCTCGGCGGCATGTATCTATTCGGGGAACTGGACATGTACAGCGACATAACCACCAACTGCCAGCTAGAGTACGAATCGTCTCTCGACTTTAGCAACTTCGCGGCGGCTAATATGAGGCTATTTCAGATACTGACGTCCAGCAACTGGCACCTCATAATGTACACCTCGATGTGCACCATGAATCACAGGTATTACGCCTTCTATTTCATACTGTTCCACCTCATCGCTGTCCTAATTCTGCTCCAGATTGTCATTGCAATCTACGTCGAGGCCTTCATCGCCTTTCAGGACAAGGACGGCGAGGAGGACAAGGAGATTTACTTTGAGGACGGAGACGACAGCTACGAAGAATCGTCAGAGAGCGGGTCCAGAACAGCCAGTATGAGACTGAACGAGGAGGAGATTCACGCGGTCGCAGAAATGAGACGTCAGCAATTCATCCTCAACTGCTTCGACAAGCGGAAGCAGGTGGCAACCCAAGGCGGCCACCTGACAGAAAACGACGACGGCAACGGGAGCGGGAGCTTTCACCACGGTCAAGAATTCGTTGGGGTACAAACTCCGGACTCCCGCTTTGCCTCCTACGACACAAAGAACAGCAAAAATAGTACCGTCGGTAGCAAGAGCAGCAAGGGCAGCAACAGGAGGGTTCGCGTGGGCAGCATGCCGGGCTTCGTCTCGCCGCTAAACGTTGTTGCGAGAATGGATATGCCCGCATTCGTCAACAGCGAGATAGAGGTACTCACGTCGATTGCTCCGCCAGGCCTGCAGCTCAGGGAGGCGGCTGAGAAGGCGAATGAGAAAGAGCAGAGGGAGAGGCTGGAGAGCAAACACCTAGAGTAGGGAAATTTTCACAGAGGGGAAAACAAAACAATAGAGCTAGAAAGTAGAAGTAGAAGTAAAGTTAGGGAAATAGAAAGCAGTTATAGGAATTTTGATAACAACCCTTCATTATCTCTTTTCTGGATTGTCCATGAACTTAGCCTTTGGGACCGTAGGCAAAACTTTTCAGGAAAAAAGGCAAAAAAATAGGCAACTGATTTTTCAACTGTTTTTTCGGCGCTTAAACACGACGGGGGGGATATATCGCACTGTCCACTCGCCTCTGCGTATGTCGAAAGACGACGAATTATTTTTAATTTAGTCTATAGATGTACGTAGGAAAAATTATAGGCACCTAAAATATTGGGAATGGCCCTGGAAAATAGGCGAATGCCTACGGTCCCAAAGGCTACATGAACTGCCTAAAAATAAATAAATTTTCCCGCACTCCTTAGCTGAATCGGCGGTGCTAAGCTGCCCTAAATCAACGATATCGTTACATAAACGCTAGAATATCTCGGATTGAACGCGTAGAGGTATACCGCTCGCTCCCCCCTTTAAGGATCCTCTCGCCCCAACCCCCGGCGGCCAACTGGAAGCCTTCAAACAACACGTGACGCCATGTCAGCAACAGCTTGGATTCCTAACTTCGACTCTACCATCTATTTCGACCCGACCGCTCCGCTACCTGATAACTTCCGCGTTGAACAGCCTCAAGAGGAGACCGTCGTGAGGGAGCAGGGCGGAAGTGGAATGGGAAATGGATCCAGGGCCAGGGACCGCGCAACTGCGAAGAAGTCCGAGGTCTCGAGGGAGAAGAAGATAGCCCCGAAGAGCCCCGATAATTTCAACCTGCACTTTTCCCGGCAGACCATCAGTAGCAAGCAGAAGTCGCCTCCCGAGGGGTAAGTTGGACCTTTCCCATGTTGTGCCTGCTGAAAACAGCCTCTAACACACGCCTAACCCCCCCCCCCCCCCACAGCTCATCATCCTACAAAGGTACCGCCTTCGGAGCCGCACCGCCCGTTCACAAACCTCACGTAGACCTCGGCTCCAGCCTTCGGCCATGGGAACCTAGTCAGCAACTCGACGACTACTTGACCAAAAGTACCAACCTCCCGACCCGCCAGGACAATAGCCCAAAGAAAGACTTCAGCTTCGGTAGCAGCACGCCAAGGAACAGTGTGCTAGGCTTGGCGTCGAGCCGTGGGGTCTATCACAACCAGACGGCGGACCACTACGCTGCACGAACTCCGAATGCCGACGGGCCGAGCATAATCCAGCACAACAGGCACCGAAGCAACACCCACCACGACAGTAGATTTCTTCTTACGAACAAAAACAGCGGGCCGGCCGGTACCGAGACCAGCGGGGAATTTTACAACAGCCAAGCTTTTGTCAATAACAGCTTCGTGTCGCAACAGAACCATAATTCCGATTTCTTCGTTGCAGACTTTGGCGCGCTCGTGAAAAGCCGAGCCAAGATTCAGCAGGAGAAGGAAAAGATAGAGAAGGAGCAAGAGAGGCGGGAAGCCATGGGGATGTCGCCGGCAAGAGGGCCATCGCCGTGGGATTATGAAACGTCAGCGGTAGACACAACCCCAAGGTGGCACGCCGTTGCGCGAAGCCTGTGGCTCGCCATTGTGGTAGAAACAGGTCAGGTACACCTCGAGTCGCTGAGAAATTACATCGACGTATTGCAGTGGCGCGCCGAAGGACAGATTGACGAGGCCGAGTGCGCAATGCTCACAGAGGTCTACGTTAAGAAGAGTAAGGGAGGAGGGGGGAAAAGGAGAGGGGGTGACGAGGAGGAAGGGTTCAGCCTGAGCCCCACAAGCAAGAGGAGGGGCTCTCCCAGCAACAGGAGTGGGAGCCCAAGCAGAGGAGGATTCTCACCCCGAAAAAGCAAGGTGGTAACCTTGAAGAGTACCAGGGAGATGTTTTACTCGATAGGCCTCTCTGAAAACGACCTCGACATCTTCCTTGCCATTATTATCAACGAACACAACAAGAGGCTCCTCGCGCAGTCTATTTCGGGGAGCTGGATCGCAATGTGCGAGGCGCTCTTCTTTTCTCTCGACAAGCAAGGCCACGGCGTCATGGGAGTGGAAGAGGCTGCCTTCCTCGCGAGGTGTATTGTGTTGAACAGGTTGAGGGGCGCCGAGGACTTAGATGAGGAGGGGCCAAGTGCTTCCACTGTGGTCGAGGAGGTGTCCCTCAGGCTTTGGAATGAAATGCAGATGAACAGCGAGGCAACCACCGCCAGAGGCCAGGTCAAGGGCACCGTGACGTTAGCGAGCTTCAAGGCGTTTTGTTTGAGGTCCGCTTTGGGCGAGAACGAGATGGCCTTAGTTGCCAAGTTAGTTAACGACGAGAAAGACTTCTGGAGCAACTGCTGGAAGGAGAGTATCGACGAAGTCCAGGACAACTTCGGCGGATTCGGCAAGGGCATCGGACCCAGCCCTGACCTTGCCGTATTTTTGGAGGTGGACGCGGCGAATAGGGTCGGTGGGATGCGCTTCGGGAATTTGATCAGGGCTGACCAGGGCAATGACGTGGACATGAGGGAGGCGTTATCGAGTTTGGCGTCCAGTTTAGTCGCCACTTTCGCACGAACTTCTTCGCTGAGCAAGCAGGCCTCAGCCGACGCGACTTACCGCGCCGTCTATAAATGCCTCCAGATGTACATCGCCAGGTTGAGGGCATGGAACAGTGAAGTTTTCAATAAGGAGCAGAGCTTGTCCGAGACCAAGCTAAAAGGCGGCAGGGCAAAAGGCAACGGGGGCGAGGCTTTCAGGGACGTTTCGGTCTTCTTCCCGGACATAATTGATCTCCTCCCCAAAACCAGGAAGGCAGGGGCCGTGAGTTGGGAGGAAGCAGGGAACAAGAGCGAGGCGAGAAAGGAGGAAGGAAGCGCAAACAGCCCGTGGCTGAATAAGCTCAGAGAGAAACACAAGGAAAAGCTAGACGAAGCACAGCGGGGCAGGGCAGCAGCGCTGGCCGGGGGGGCTGATGCGAAGGAGGCTGGGGGAGAGGATGAAGGAGAGGGTGGGCGGAAGCCAGGGCTCTTCGGGTCCACGATCGCCACTCCAATTGACCCGAAGAACGGAAGCCGCCACAACTTGACCATTAATACCGGAGACTTCAACGAGAGAGGCGAGACACCGAGGGGAGGCGACATGCAGATGAAGCCGGAAAGCGCAGAGTTACCGACCATGCAGCAGAATATGCAAAGGCAGTCATCCGCGCCGTTGAAGCCTACCATCACCTTCTGCGGAGACGTGGCGTCCGAGGCCATGTCGAACATGGAGAAGAGCCAGAAACTTTACTCCGACGTCATGTCGACCGAGTGGGAGGAAGTGTACGTGAACAGCACCAAGCCCGCTGGGGTGGTCGACAACGCGTTCGACTTCCACAACGCCCACACATTTGACGATGCGAAAGACGAAGGTGAAAGGCTGGAGGAGCTCGTCGACGCCCTGCTGCGGACAAACGATTTGGGAATTCTCGACCAACTCAGGGCTGCTAGGGGTATGGAGGGGGAAGCCGTGCCCCCGCCTGCGCCCGCGGCGGCGCCTAGCCCAAGATCTGTCATGAGGAAAAAGGGGCAGAGGGGCAATGAGCTTGCTCAGGCCCTTAGGAACCTCACCCCCACTGGCAAGGGCAAGGGAAAGAAGACGCCGAGGAGGACTGCTGGTACATCTTCGGCGTTGGAGGCAGTCGTCAAGTTGGGATTCGAAATGAACGCAGAGGATGGGGGCGATAACATAAACCAAAGCCCAATGCTCAGGGGGATCAGGAGTGATCAAGATGTGGAGCCGCTGTGAAGTACGAATGGCGAATTTGGGGGGGGGGCGAGGGTTGAGGGGGGGGGGAAGGAGGGGGGGGGGGGAGAGAGAGAGGGAGGGAGGATGTATGTGAGAGAGGAGACGGAGATAGATAAAGAAAACTTCGTTTTCATTTTCAACATCGTTTCTTTCTAAACAGCTCCCCAATCAAATCCTCCCCCTCCCACACCTCCCTCCTCGACGTCCTTGAAAGCTTCCTCGTCGACTTTACCTCTCTCGCATTCGGCTTTACATTCTTGTATGTATTCTTTAATTTCTGACCATTCATACCTCTACAGTTGTCCGGTTGAGAAAAGGTTAAAATAGGTGTTTCGTCGTTCGTTAGAAAGAAAGAAAAAACGAACAAGCGTCAAACAATTGTAGAATGCTATATCGTCACACATCCCCCTCCCCCCCAAAAAATCTCTCCCTCACCTTTTTCTTTTTACTGACCGGCTCCTTCATTCCCGCTGCCAACATCATAGCAATTTTTTGGAAACCACACAATTCAGCAACTTCCCTACCCTCCTCCACCAGCTCCTCTGCTTTCATGAAGCCAACCTCTTGGGCGAGGAACTCGTAGCCGTCGGAAGGGGTGAAAATGTCGATTGGGGTAAATCCGTTTAAGGAGTAAGCTTTGTTTAGGGATTTTTTCATTACTGCGATAAGAAAGAGGAGGAGGGTTAGAATTGGGATTATAGCTTTATCGACTTCCTATAAATACCCCGGCACACGTTCTCAAATCCTCTCACCTCTTTTGTCCTTTGCCTTTTTCTCGTCTTCCTCTTTCTTCAGTTGTTCCTTTACGTCGTTATCGACACGCTCGCTTATGGTGGAGAAGTCAGAGGCTATGCGGTTGAAGAGCGAGGAGAGGTTGACGTCGATTTCAGGGTCTAAAGACTTGGAGGGGGTCTTTTGAGGGTGGAGGGTCAGCTCGCATATTGTGCATGAGGGGGGGAGGGTTAAGGTCTCGAGGACTTCCTCGGTATCGCGGTAGCTCGGGAGGTCCTTCTTGTTCAGTATGAGGAGGCAGGGCTTTCCCGCGAGCGCGGGGGAGCTCACGCTCTCCAAAAAAACGGAGCAGGCGTCCTTGAAGGTCATATCGTCGGAGGAGGAGTCGAGGACGTAGATCAGGCCGTGGGTTTCGGCGTAGTAGTTGGGCCAGATGTCGCGGATGGAGTCGCCACCGCCCAGGTCGTAGAAGGTCACGACTGAGGAGCCGAGCTGGAGGGCGTGGGGGACGAAGCCGACGGTGGGCTTGGGGGTGGGGTTGGGGTCGCCTTGGATGGCCTTGAGCATGGTGGTCTTGCCGGACAGGGAAAGGCCGAGGGTGAGGATGGTCATCTTCGCAGGCATGGCCACATCGTCACCCTCGGTGGACCCTACAGTCTCGGTCGCAGCGGTCTCCTCCGTGACTACCGGTTCTCCTTCGACGACCTCGGGGGCTGTCGGGACGGCTTCGACATTCAAAACCTCCTCGACAATGTCGTAGTCTCCAGATAACTTCATGTCGTTCAAGCATCCGATGATGTACTGCTCGACGTTCTCGGGCCTCAAGGCCAAGACCATGTTCATCAGCTTGGTGAAGACTGGGGACATGGCTTTGGCCATGTAAAGGCGGTCCATTGAGCGGGTTTTGGTAGGAGTAGATTTGGAGGTGGGAGTCAAGGTAATGCCAGCCGCGAGCTGCGAGACGACAAAAACGGAATGAAATAGAATGGCGATTTGTGAGTACACGTGCATGTCTACAAAGAGAAAAAAACTCCCCCTCAACCCCCAACCCAACCCAACCCAACCCAACAATCTCACTCCCTTGCTTCTTCCCTTCCTTACCTGCGTGAAGTAATTCAACAGTACATCAATAATCTTCCCCTTCTCCGGCTGCTCAATCAACATGTACGTGATGGCGCCGCTCATGATAGGGTCTACCTTGGTGGTCAAATAAGTGTGCGTGTCCCTCACAACGGCATTCTTCCTCGCTGAAGGCGTGGTGATGCGGTCGAGACGCCTTTGGGCACGAAGCTTTCTCAAAGTTGAGAGGTGGCTCTTGCCGGGGGCAGTTTGTGGTCTGTCCCAAATTAGAGGTTGCATGGGTACGTCGTGTGTAAGCAATTTCGTCTACCCCCACCCCACCCACCCCACCCAAGCTTTCCCCTAACACCAGGACAAAGTTAACGGCCGCTTCTGTTTCAACCTTTTTAACACCACCACACCGTCGCAGAATCCCATCCAGATTCAGACTCCGCCCTCTCGAACCCAACAAAAACCTCTCCTCGGCTCTGCTTCACCCTCACCTTTCCGCCATGCTTTTGACAATTCTAAATTTGACAAAAGACTTTCCCTTTTTTCGTCATTTCTGGCTGAGGCTGCCGGACCGGTGCCAGAAAGCGACTTTCAGGGATAGAAGTCTCCATACGAAAATCTGCCAGCGACACCCTACCCTTTCCTGTCCAACACAGCCCTACCCGAAACTCCAGCGCACGCTCCTCCCCCAATTTTCACAAGCCAGGCCAAAAACACCCAACTGGAGAGCCCTGCCGTTCCTTCACAGCCTCTTCTAGCACAATCCTACCTCCCCCCGACAGAAATTCCGCCCCTCTCGCCCTTGACCGGACAAATCCTAAGACAAATATGCCTCTCAACCAGCCTTCCTTAATAACCCCGGCTCAATCTCCGCCAATATCTCCATCAAACAAACGAACCAACCCAAATCCTCCGACCTCTCCTGCCCTGCATGCCAAACCGGCCCCCCTCCACCAGCTCCAAGCGAGCGACGACAAAACCACCCCCACCCGACAAAATTTGAGCCGTCCCACGAGCCGGCAACAGCACAACGGCACCACCTCCCTCCTGAATTTCTCCCGCATGCCGCACCCTCTGCCGTATGATCCTCATGCTGTGATTGACTTCACCAAGACCCCCCGCTCCTTGGAGATTAGCAGGACCGAGAACGGGATCCTGAGGATGCCCGACAGCACAATGATGTTCCAGGCGCAGCAGCACCTGCACGAGATGCTGGAGGACATCCATGAGGTGAGAGAATCTCGATCCTTTCCTCCGAAGAGACCTTCATTTCCTAACAATAATCCCTTCCCACACACACACACGCCCACACACCACACGCAGGACCCCAATGGCTTTACGACCTACATAACGAGCCGCCGAGACACACAGACTGCCTTGTCCTCCAACCCTTCTCCGTCCCCCTTGAACCTGACCACTGGCTCCCTCGACGACTACAACGTCATCCAACCCGTGGGGAGAGGCCGCTTCAGCACTGTCTACGAGGTCGAGAGGAAGGCAGACGGAGTCAGGTGAGAAGTTGTGACTAGCGAGGTTACGAGTTAGTAATTCAAAGTCGTTCTGAGCTTTCGTTGTTCTGCAATTCTAACACCTCCCCTCCGCTTCGCTCGACGTAGGATGGCCTTGAAGAAGGTCAAGGTGAACGGCAAGGAGGAGAAGAGCATGTTGACGAAGTGTTTGAAGGAGGTGGGCCTCCTTCGAAGCATAAACCACCCCAACATTGTCTCCTATTCCGACTGCTTCCTGAAATCCTCCGAGCTCTACATAGTCCTCGAGTGGTGCCCCGGCGGCGACCTCAAGGGCATCATTCAAAGATCCAGAAAGAACGGCACCCGCTTGCTTGAGAAGACCGTCTGGAGCTATTTCAGTCAGACTTGTGAGGCCGTGAGGCACATGCACAGTAGTAGAATTATCCACAGGGACATAAAGCCGAGCAACGTGTTGATTATGGGCGACGGAAGAATGAAGCTAGGAGACCTGGGCCTTGGGAGGTACTTGGACCAAAGCTCTATTTTGGCATTCAGCCAGGTCGGGACGCCCCTCTACATGAGCCCAGAGGTTCTGAGAGGTGAAGGCCACGATTTCGCGAGTGACATTTGGAGCTTGGGTTGCTTGCTGTACGAAATGGCGATGTTGAAGACTCCGTTTCAAGACAAGGGGATCACTATGGACAAGCTCTTTCAGAGAATTGTCGAGGGGAAGTACGAGGGTATTGATCTCGACGTGTACGGAACTAAGATAGCTGAGCTGGTGGAGGAGGTACGACGAACATATTAATTCCGCTCGTTATCCACCCCACCCTACAAGGTTCAGTCTAGATATCGGCACCACCACCGCCGCCCAATTCTAACTCGTAAAACATAATCTTTGTGCGACTCGCTTCGCTCGTCGCAGATGGTCAGGGTGGAGCCGAAGGAGAGGCCTGATATTGATGCGGTTGCCAGCGCCGCTCTTCTCGCCAGGACTAGCACCAGTCTGCTGAGCAGCGATGGCTTGGACGGATTGGTGCTTAATGACGAAGAAGAGGATTGCAGAGACGAGGGAGGGGAGGAAGACTACGAAGATGACGACGACAATGCATCTGACGACGAGGAGTCTGAAATCTACTCGGAGGATTATGGGACGAGTTATGAGGACGAGGCGAAGCCTTACGTAGAAACTTCTCCCTCCTCGAACAACCAGTACTCCCAGTCCCAGCAGGTACCTCTTCACCCTACGCCTGTGAAGATCAGATCGCTCTCAACTTCCACTGCGCCGGAAGTATATACCCCTTCCTCTCCGTTCGATCTCGACGGCAACTGCTTCGAAGTCGGCTCTTCGAGAGCTCCCAAAACAAAACCCCGGCCCAGGTCCACCACTACGGACTACACGCCCCCACTATCTAACCAACACTCAAGTAACTCGAACCTCAACGACCCTACCGACACCAGAATCTTCCACTCGAAGAGCATGCCATTCCTCCCTCTCGAGCGAGTCAATTTCACTCAAGAGGATATTTCGCTTATGGAATCCCTCGTCGGGAACCTTGTAGACGAATCACTTCCCCCCCAGCAGTTCGACCCGGTCAGATCGGGGTCCCAAACTGTCGCCATCATGCAGCCGACAGCACAAAACAAGAGTCTCCCTCCCATAAGCCTTATCTCCAAGGATGACATGGGTTTAGAGGTCAAACGGAAAAAATCCGGATTCCTCGAAAAGCTCAGCGGCGTCATCAGGTTGGGAAGAAGGGAGACCAAGAAGGCCAAACTCCTAAAGAAAATCAACAGAGGAGAAGCTGAGGCAAAGCAGCAGCAACCGACAGAGCAACAAAAAATATAGCAACGAGAAATCGCGATAGCAACGAGAAATCGCGAAAGCAAAATTTTTAATTTACAAATGTGCCACAATCAGCCACAATTACTATTTCCTATTTCAAGGCTCAGAACTCTTCGTCTTCCTCGTTGTCTCCTCCTAGTTCTAATTCGAGAACTGCCACTCTCTCTTCTAAAGCGACCAATCTCTTCGTAAGCGTTTGGTTCTCCCTCTTCGCCGTGCTGAGGTGCTGCTGCATCCTCTTGTTCTCGGCGGCCTGAAGCGAAAATTTGTGATCGCAGTCCTCCTGTATAGCATTTATTGTCTCCATTAACCTCTCTTGCATGATCTTGGTGTGCTTTTGGATCTCCTTTTCTAAGCCGGATCCACCCTCCCCGACAATTTCCTCCATTGACTCAAGGCGAGTCCTAACGGATGAAATCGAAGCGTCCTGTCGAAGCGTCGGGTTAGAGTTCCGTTCAGCTCTCCACAGGGACGGGTCAGCTTCATTTCGTTACATGTTGTGATAAATATTCCCAGCTGCATCAGGGGCCGCCTGCGAGGTCACCCCAGCGGCAACCGCCGTAGTTTTGGAAATGACTAGCGAGGAGACGGCATCAAATTCCCCTAATTCCTCCAACTTCTCCCCCACCACCTCTTTGCTAGGGAGATCAGGTAGCTTAATCCCGAAGATGAAATACCTTACCTGGTCCTCCAGTTGCGAGTTGAGCGCAAGCATCTTCGCCTTCATTGAGCCTGCTCCTTTAGAGGGCGATACAGTTGTGTCTGCAGACGGCATATTTGCTTTATGAAATGAATGAATGTGACTTTGTGTCTAACTCTGCTGCAGGCTTTCCACGGCTGCAGCCGGCACTCCCAAAATTAAGAAAATCTTCCAAAGCTGTCCTGATCGAAAATCAACCAATTCCTTGTAGCTTCTTTTGTGCTTAGCAGTAACTCGTTCGGAAGTGCAGCGTGAGTTTCTCCAAATCCGCCTTGCTTCTTCCCCAAAAAATCTTAAGTCTCGGGCGAACTGGCCATGAATGCTCATGAAAAGGCCTCACTGAATGAGGCCTACAAAGCGGCCCGGCGGCTGAAAGCGTTGGAGGGCGTCAGCGAAAAACATGTCAATGCCTACAAGGCGGTGCATAAGGGAATTCGCGCGGTCTTGCCGGTTCCACCAAGGAACGACAAGAAGGGGAAAGTGATCCAGGAGGTGAGAGGTTTCCTTTTGTGTTCGTTCGTGATAGCAAGAGATTCCTCTACAATCGCGTGAACGTTGCATGCGTCTGAAATCGTCGCCGCGCCTCTAACACTACCTATCTTTCCCCCTCCCCCGACCAGATCCTTCTCACTGAGGAGTCCTACGTCGAGAGCCTTGACGTGCTCGTTTCCGTCTTCGAGCAGCCCACGCAGAAATATCTACACGAGCTCGCCAACAAGTCTGCGCAACATATGGAGAACTCTGTTCCTCTCCCGCCAAACATTCCACCTCCTCTCGTAGCCTCCGAGCTCCTCAACCAGCACAACAAGATTTTCGGAAACATTTCCCTCATCCTTAAGTTCAATGAGGTATTCCTGAGCATGCTGAGGGACGCCAGCACCCCGATAGCCGAAGTGTTTAAGAAAAACTCTGATTTCTTCAAAATGTACTCTGACTACTGCAGAAAGTTCGAGGTGGCGCTGTCACAGATCAAGAGCTGGAAGGAGGGGCCGTGGATGAGCGGTTTCATCAGGGCGTGCGAGCTCCAGCCTGCGTGCGAGGGCCTGGATTTGAATTCCTACCTCATCATGCCTGTGCAGCGTATCCCGAGGTACAAAATGCTGTTGGCGGAGCTCATCAAACTGACACCAGAGAAAAATGGAAACATGATGAACCAGGAACATAAAGACTTGAGCGACGCTCTCAGTGTGGTCAGCAGCGTGGCCACCAAATTGAACGACGACATGAAGCGATTTGAGACCAAGAAACAGGTGCTGGAGTTCGCGCAACAATTCGAAAAGATGGAGCTGGTTCTTCCGGCCAGGTATTTCGTTAAGAGCGGCGTGCTCAAGAAGGTTTGCCGAGGGGGCAAGAAGGATTTTACCTTCGTTCTGTTCAACGACTTGCTGATATACGGTAGTCCCAAGCTCGGAATAACTAAGAGCGCGCCAAACGGCGAGAAGATACACAGTTTGCATAGAGAGATAAGCCTACACAACACCTACATCGTCAAGGGCATCCGGGGCTTCATGGAGGGCTTCATCCTCGTCGCCCACCAAAAGTCCTTTTACGTGGACTGCGGAAGCGCGGTCGAGGCTAACATTTGGATCGATAAATTCGAGCAGCTGTACCAGGATCTTGACGACCCTAAAAAGATTACGAAGAAGAGCTCTTGGAGGGAGGAAGGTGACGAGCATTTCAAAGAGCAAGAAATCAGGCTCTGGGGACACCAGGAGGACAAGGATGGCGTAGACTACGGCGACACCGAGTTCTGGAAGCTCAACAGGGTCGCTCTTGGCAACGGACACGGGGTCATTGAGGCCATCGACAAGGAAGAGATCGAGGGTGGCCTGGGCACGGCAATTGCCCCTCCCGGCATAGCTCACATGAGGACGGAGTACGCCAATGGTGAGAGGAACGAGGACGGCACCCCGAGCCGCCGCTCCTCGGCTTCGAGCAAGATATCAAGCGTCGCGAGGAGAATGAGTCAGAAATTTGGGACGTCCTTCCGGGTAAGCAAGTCATCCAGCGAGCCGGAAATCATGACGTCCGCATCCTCATCCTTGATGGACTCTGGAATTCGATTTTCCGAGTCCTCTACTAGCGTGTCGCCCCCCCCCGCCCCTGTAGAAACTAGACCTCAGGCCAAGAGCTTTACGGGCCCTGCCATGCGTGTGAACTCGCAAGGGCACTTTACTCCTAAGCAACCACCCGCACCTTCGGTCCCCCTAGTTCCTAGAAATCAGTTCATTGACGATGCCGCAGTCAAGTACTCCGGGGAGTTTCGCGTCATGATTTCAACCTACGGGTTGGGTTTAGACTTATTAGACGTCTCTAGCCCTTACCAGGATCACCCCAGTCCGAGTATTGTGCAGGTCGTGAGTTTCCCGAACCTTCCGAACAGGGCCTCAAGCCCTGGAGCTTCTGCTGGCATAAAAGTCGGCGACTACATCGTAATGATAAACGGGGTCGGAGTTGCGATGGCCCACCAATTCCTACAGGTCCTTCGAGACCAACGCATCAAGGTCAACGACACCGTCACAGTGCGTATTAGAAGGGGCGGGGTCTACAAACCTCACGCGAAACCTGACCGCTTAGGTGCTGTTAAGTCCAAGTCCATGTCCACGTTATCGTCAACGTCAAAATCAACGTCACCAACGGCGGACTTACTCGGCTTAGGTGACGACGGTTCCGGCAACACCATACTTTCATCCGCTCAATCACCCGCGGGTACTGTGGTCTCTATACCCACTCTCGCTACTCACAGACGTGCTCCTGCTTTGAATAATTCAGTCGCAGGGGAAGGACAGCATCGAAAGTTTAGCCTTAATCACGGATCGGCTGTTCGAAAGTCTTTGAATCCACCTTCTAAACCTCCATCTCGCCCGGCTCGTCGACAAGACGATTGGATGAATAACAACGTCTCCTCTTCCGAACTTGACGATTCGCAGAAAAGGTTGAGCGAGAAACTAGGCACGCCGGAGGGATTCGATCCGTTGAATTTAAAGGAGATTGAGTTCTTGAACCTTTTCGGAATTACGAAGCATAAATATATAGGGATGGAGGAGAATGAACGCGTTAAATTACGGAGTGAACTTGGACTTTAAAATACAACACTTTTGGAGCAAGGGTTACGGTTGGTTTTTAGTTACGTTACATGTTTCTTTTCTTTGATTGTAATTCAGCTGCAGCTTATGTTTATTAAAACGTCACTTCACTCATTTTACGTTCTTGCTTTTATCCCTTAACCTTCCCCTTCCCAACCCCCTTCTCAAGCACGCTCTTATCCAACCATTTAACAGGGTTCCTATTGAAAAATGGCCAGTCTGGGACGCAGAGGAGGACGGAAATACCGAGGCCTACAGACCAGATGTAGAACGTTTCGAGGAAATTCTGGTGGAGGAAACCGATTATCCAACCGATGGCCTGGGGGGGGGGAGAGGAGGGAAGGGATAGAGTCAAGAGACAGGGTTAGAAACAATATTTTCTTTATTATCAATGACGATAATGACGTTCGATCACTGCCCTCGTTCGTAGGTCTCGAGATCGCGCCCTCGCCTGCGATATGCGGGGGGTGGGCCCGGCAAGAACGCCATCGTTCGGATTGAACCCGCTCGACGTTCCCCGAGACGATCATTCCTGGCGCTTGGCGGGAACCCCCAGCGAAACCTGCGAACGACAAATGAGGCTGGAAATGAACAATCACTTGCTACATTATTTTAACGAGGAGACGTTCGATCCTCGGCTCGCTCTGCTCGTTGTAGCTGCTCGTGCGAAAGATCTAATGTTCACCGCTCGTCGCATCAACGCTCTCCTCGGCTGAGAACGTACAGGGTCGTCAACCACACTGTCGAGGCTGGCGTTCGAGATTGCGACTGAGATTGCGCGCAATGGTCCCCATCAGTGTTCACGCTGCCAAGACTGCGGTTGACGTTGGGCGAACAGACGGACCTCACAAGCGACACGAGGTGCGGACACGAGGTGCGGCATGGAGGTTGAGAGTTGCTTGTACCCTACATCTGCGATCATCGTTATCTCTTTTACGTCATAAATGTGACATAAGAACGAATAAACAATAACTAACTTACACCACTTATTATTATTATGTAATAGAAGAGAGTCTCGGATAATGCCATGCCCTTGAAATCCATGGCAACGTGTCGTAAGATGAAATGGAAGAAATATGACATTCGACTTACCAGTGATTTGATAGAATTGTTTATTGAACGCGTTTTCGAAGGTTTAACGTCTTTTCGATTAGCCTCTCTCTGAAGGACCTTTAATTTCTCTCCAGGTGCGTGCTTTATTTATTTAAAAGAGTCTTAAAAGAGTCTTAAAAGTTGATTTTAAGCTTCCATCGCCTCCTCTCAAAAAGGAAACTCGCCGCACAACGGGACCGCACAACGGGCCGCACAACAGGAGGAGCAAGCTCATCAGCAAGCTCATCAGCAAGCTCATCAACTGCCGCGGCCTCGACACTTGCGTGGTATCGTCGCGCCACGTGAGGCGCCCCGCAAGGGATCTGCTTGCTTGCTGCGGTCTGGTTGCCCCCCGCACTTCCCTTCCGCGAGGAGAACACGCATCGGCTGAGGCACTGCCAGTGCGCCCGCCCGACTCTGAGGAGAGCTCGTGCTTGATCAAGTGCGAGCAACGTTCTGGGGGCAGGAGCTCTCAGCACCGAGAGGCACCGAGCCCGCAGACGACGTTCCAAACCTACGTTTCGGCAGCCGAGCAATAACCCCTTTGAAGATTGCGAAAGAAGGACCTGAGAACGAGTGAAATTCGAGAGTGCATGCGGTATATATAGTTAGTGCGACGCAACAATGGTGAACTGAGACATCTTTTCGATATTGCCTGCACTGCTACTTTTCTTCACATGATTGTTTTCACAACATGCTGCACACTCTAACGGTCTCTAACGGTCCCATGTCCCATGCCTCAATGTCTCAACAGGATATATACATACATGCCCTCCCGCAACACAATCGAATTAATCGGTCTAACCTTCCTAACATCCTTGACATTCCTAACCTCCACGACACTTTTATTAACCCGCTACGACATCCTACCCGAGGACCCTAAAGAGAGAGAGAGGAGGGAAGCACAGGGGAAGAAAAGGGGACAGATTAGATTGGAGGATAAAGAGGGTTATTTTAGATTGCCCGTGAAATCATCGAAGCCTACATCTTCGCCTACATCTTCTCCTCCGTCTTCTCAGAAAGAGTAAAGCGAAATCGTTCATAAGAGCGTTCAGGCCATGAATATGAACACTCATATACTCCCATTCTCCACTTCCTTCCTCCTATTCCTCCACCTCCTCCATCACCTAACTTCCTGCCAACCAATAAACATTCCCTCCACCTTCACCGATTCCAAATCCGAGCTCTCCCAAGACCTCACAACCGGCTACGCAACTTACACCTCCACCCCTCCTTCAAATCCCCCACCGTCATCAACCCTCCCCGATTCCCTCCTAGAAAGCTCCGGCCCTATACAAGGTTCAATAACCTCCTCAAGCATAAATTCCGAATACAAACCTTTGAGTACAAAATACGGTATAAACGTCGAAACTTCCATCCCCCAAAGTCATTTCTCCCAAGTCCACAACCACTGCACTAAAAACAAGAACGCCGAGAGCTGTTATTTCCTAGGTCTATTCCATTTATACGGTTTAGGTACTGTAATATCACCTTTGAAGGCTCTACGTTATTTTCGGGAAGCTGGTAAATCAGGACACGTTGACGGAATGTGCGCTTGCGGGATATTGTTGTATGTGGGGGGGGAGGAGGTGCAGAGGGATTCTAGGGAGGCGGTTAAGTATTTTAGGGGGGCGGTGGAGGGAGGGAGTGAGTATGGGATGTGGCTTTTGGGGAGGGCGTATTATGAGGGGAGAGTTGAGGGAGGGGTTGATTTCGTCGAGGCGGGGAGGTTGTTTGGTTTGAGTGGGAGGATGGAGGCTATTAAGGTGAGAAGGGGAGGAGATTTAAGGGGATTGGAATATGTAAGCAAGGGCTCTAACACGACGTTTGTTTTACGATCCTCGTAATTCGAACAATTGAAACAGCATTTGGGGATTATGTACGAGTATGGTTTGATACCGAGCGAGGATATGGAGGGGGACGAGTGGGACGGTTACAGCAGGTGAGTGAGTGAGAGAGAGAGAGAGAGGGAGAGAGAGAGAGAGAGAGAGAGAGGGAGAGAGAGAGAGAGAGAGAGAGAGAGAGAGAGAGAGAGAGAGAGAGAGAGAGAGAGAGAACGCCCGCGCGTGGTGGTCTTTTTGATGGAGGGGGCGGCGGGGGAGAGGATTTTGGTGAGCGTATTTTAACGTTCGTTTCGCGGCACGTTTATACCCCCTCCAGTCCTCATAAACCAGATTACGCGAAAGCTCGTGAAATGTACTCCTCGGCCTGGGAGTCCGGCCTGGACGACGCGGGTTACTTCCTCGGCCTTATGTGGGCGTACGGTCGTGGGGTCGAGCAGGATTTCACGAGAGCGCTCGAGATGTTCAGGCAGCTCGCTATGAAAGGGCACGGGCAAGGGCAGAGGTACCTGGCTATATTTTTGGTTAACGGACATGGGTGCCCCGTGGACTATGAGAGGGGAAGGCAGTGGTTCAAGGCGTGCGAGAGGAGCGGGGATTATAGAGTGGAAGAACTCTGTAGAGTTGAGGGAGAGCAGATTGAGGAGCTACTGGAGAAGGCAAGGGAGAAGGAACAGGAACTTCAGGAAATGTATGGGGAGTTGTAGGAACGATAATAGAGCCCCTTTCAAATCCAAGTTAGCGAAGTATAAATGCTATTGTTTTCGCTTTTCTGAGTTGCTATTTGCCACCATAATTCCTTCTCTTGAAGCATCGCTTCGCAGGCGCAACTCATTTCTGCCAATTCCCTTTCCCCGCGCCCCGAGGTCTCAAATCCCAAGCCTCTAAAGACAATTGAGCAATGATCATAAGCCAAGTCCGCGTTCCAACTCCATCCAAAACGGAATTTTTGTCAAGTGTTGTGTTTCATTCACCCCAACCGCTGAGAGCTACGATGAGCTAGATCTCACTGTGTAAAAGCTTGCTGACCTCAGGCTTTTAAAATCACCGATTAGTATCCCAATACACAACCTAGTCTCCTTTAGAGCCCCCCCACCGCTTAATCCTACCGACCGACCCGCAAACCATGGGAAACTGTGGCACTAAGGTGACCGCCGCTGATGAGCTCCCGCCTGCCAAGGCTGCCCTCCGAGCGACCGAGATCAAGGCCGAGGTAAGTTTTCGGCCCAGGGCCATGTCGCAACCTTGCCCCCTCCCGTATTTCTTGTGAACAGTTTCCCCCGTCGCCCGAAAAATCAGGCACAGGCAAAGTACCGTCCACCACAACTGACCACACCTGATCCACTGTGCTTACCAAACACCTGCCCCCCCCGCCCCCCCCCTCCCCCCCGCAGCACAAGGGCCAGCATCTCGCCCAAAATATCGTCCACGAGGAGGTGAAACGCAAGGTAACGGACGTCTACGACGTGACTGGCTCTGAGCTCGGAACAGGCATATCCGGCACTGTCCGAGTCTGCACCCACAAGGAGACGAAGATCCAGTACGCCCTCAAGACCCTGCAGCTGCACCAGATCAGAAACGATGATGAGGCTATGAAGCAGCTCAAGGACGAGATCGCAATTTTGAAGCAGCTTGATCATCCTAATATCGTCAGGTTGGAGGAGGTGAGGCCGCTTCCAACAACCAACCAACGTCCAACATTCTATGTTCGCTCCTTACCCCGCCCCTAACCCCGCCCCCCGAACCCGGACAGGTTTACGAGACCCCTGACCACATGTTCCTCATCCTGGAGCTCTGCTCCGGAGGCGAGATGCTGGACCGCCTCAACTCCCAGAAGGGCTTCCACTACTCCGAGAAGGTCGCCGCCGACTACGTCAAGATCATGGTCAACGCCATCCGCTACATCCACGAGCACAACATCACCCACCGCGACCTGAAGCTCGAGAACTTCCTCCTGCAGGATCGCACCGAGACTTCTGACCTGAAGCTCATCGACTTCGGCCTCTCCAGGCACTTCAAGAAGTCGGAGAAGATGACCGTTCCCGTTGGAACGCCCTATTACGTCGCCCCCGAGGTTCTCAGGGGCGTCTACGACGAGGAGTGTGACTTGTGGAGGTGAGTTAAGAGATAGATGGATATCACATCATACAATATAGCATCATTACTAACCTCCTCCCCCACCCCCCACCCCCGACCCCCCAACCCCCGCACCTCCCGCACCTCCCGCACCTTGCAGTCTCGGTGTCATCACCTACATGCTTCTCTCCGGAACTCCCCCCTTCCCCGGACAGGGAGAGGGAGAGATCCTCTCACGCGTCAAGAAGGGACACTATAGCCTCGAAATATCTCGCTTCGACGGCGTATCCGACCACGCCAAGGACTTCATCAGGAAGCTGCTCGTCATGGACCCCAAGCGCCGTATGACCGCCAAGGAGGCCCAGGAGCACGTTTGGATGCACGACTTCGACCACCCCACCGAGCCCCTTTCCCACGATATTGCGGACAGCCTCAGAAATTTCCACCAGTTCGGCGCCATGAAGAAGCTCGTCTGCGAGGTCCTCGCCTACACCCTCATCCCGGAGCAGATCCACGACCTCAGGGAGGAGTTCAACAAGATCGACAAAGACAACACAGGCGAGTTCACCGTAGAGCAGTTCCGGGAAGCCCTGGCCCAGTCCGACCACATCAGTAGCGACGAGGCAGACGAGATTTTCGACGACATGGACCTTGAGCACGACGGAAAAATTCACTGGCACGAATTCATCGCGGCCACATTAAGCAAGTGCGAGTACGACGAGAGAAATCTGAAGTTGGCGTTTGAGCGCCTCGACGCAGATCACCAGGGCTTTATCACCAAGGATAACCTGATGGACATTGTCGGAGCCGACAGCTCCGAGGCGGATGTCAATCAAATGTTCGAGGAGGTCGACTACAAGCACGAGGGCAAGATATACTTCCCGGAATTCGTCCAAATCATGAAGCAGAACAAAGCGGGGGGTGGTTCGGAGGGAGTTACGTCGGAGACGTCTAAGGGTTCCATCACGGCCTCTGGTCGCCGCCGCACTAGTATCGCGACGGGTAGACTATCCCAGGGCCCCGTGGACGCTGCGGCCGCGGCAATGCCCAAGGACAAGCACCAGCTCCGTAACGAGATTCACCAAAAGATCCACGAGCACGTCGCCAAGAAGAGCGAACAGAGCAGTAGCCCCCGCGCGGGAGATGAGGAGAAGAAGGAATAGAGGCCGGGGAGTGAAAATTTGATGTCATTATTACTAGGTAGCGGGGGATCCTGTGTGAGCGCGAGCGCTCAATAAAAAAAGAAGAAAACTTAATTTTTTTATTGAAAGCTTACCTATCATGACATTTAATTTCCGGAGGGATTGAGCCTTTGAAAAAGGATTCTGTCTCCTTCCCATTCTACTCATTCCCCTTCTCATGCCAATCTACTCATGCCAATCTACTCATGACGAAACTGTAAGCGTTGCCTCGCAGCAACTTTACTATATCGTTCTTATATTACGACGTACATACCACCGGAGCATACTTAAGACTGGAAGCGTTACAAAAGAATCTTTTTAATCCCTTTTAAAACATCGAACGTTTCTGCAGCTTGACGCGCAACCCAACAAACCTTCTTCTCACACCTTTCTAACGCTCAAATACACAAAGCAACACGCAACCCGCGCGATTCAAGCACTTCAAATTGTACGGCTACTGGCGGTCGTCGTCATCGTGGCGTGTTAGAACGAAGCTGGCTGCTTCTAACATAACCTACAAGACCGTCTCGAAGCATCTCGTCAAGGGTGAACAGAAGGAGGGAGAGTACGCCGCATCCGTAAACGGAATGAGACAGGTCCCCTCCCTCCAGTTTTACGACGAGCATAAAAAGGAGACTGTCACTCTGACGCAGTCCCTCGCGATCATTAAGTTTCTAAATAGAGCGTATCCTGGAACTCTCGAGCCGTCTGACCCTGTCGACGTTGGTTTCGTGGAGATGATCGCTGAGATCATCAACAGCGGAATCCAGCCCCTGCAGAACTTCTCCACTTGCAAGGAGATCACCCAGGGGAGCAAGGAGGCGATGAATGGTAGGGAGTGGGGTGCGGGAAAAATCAAGGTCGGCCTGGACGAACTTGAGCGCTTGGTCTCAGCCCGGTACGCAGGTGGGGAAGCGGAATCTAATAGCGATTTCTGCACCGGCCCTGGCACGCCTCCGACGGTTGCGGACGTGTGCCTTGTCCCTCAGCTGTACAATGCGAGACGTTTCAACGTCAAGGTCGAAGATTATCCCACTCTCTTGAGGGTGGAGAAGGCCTGCAGGGAGGTAAGAGGGCCCCCGCACACTCCGCTTGCCCTCTACAATCTACAACAAAAAATGACTTTTGTGATTGAACTAACCCCGCGATGCACTGCAGCACGAGTGGTTCAAGGCCTCCCACCCCGATATGCAGCCCGACGCAGTGGTGGCCGCTCCCGCCCCAGCCGCTGCCGAGCCCGTCACCAAGAAGCAGAAGGTCTAAACGTTAGCAAACATAAACAGAGCATATAAAATAAAAATGATAGTTATTTTTTTTAGTTGTTGTGCTTGCTCACTAGAGGCAGAGGCTCTTGCTCCCTGGTGGCGTTTTCGAGGCCTATGCGAGCCAGCTCGTAAGTTTTGTCCATCGCCAGCGCCCTCCTGTAGTCCAGAACCGCCTCTTCCCAATTTCTCATGCAGCAGAGCAGCCTACCGCGGAGCGTGTAGACCTTGGCGTTTGCATCAAGCTGAAGTGCGGAGTTAGGGTTAGCCACGTGCGTTGTCTATCGTCTCTTGACTCTCCTCTTCCCCTTCCCTCCCCTCCCCTCACCTCAACCACGGTAGTTAGATCGTCAAGGGCCTTCTGCCAATCCTGCAGGGCGCTGTACGCCCCTGCCCTACGAATGTAGGCCTCCGGGTCTGTCTCCGTCAACCCTATGTTCAGCGAAAAGTCCTCCACGGCCATGTTCCAATCGTGGAGCTTGCAGTAAGTGAGCCCTCTGAAGAAGTACATGGAAGGGATGTCGCCGTGCTCCCCCCGGCTCTCAATGACCTCTGTGAAGTCTTCCACCGCAATTTCGTAATTTCGGACGCGGAGGTTGACTCGACCTCTGTTCGCGTAGGCGCAAATCTTCACCATGTCCACGGCCTCATAAAGCTGCGGGTCGTGGAAGCTGTCTGCTAGCGTCCCCGTCACGAACGTCTTGAGCCTCTCAAACGTCGTGAGCGGTCTGTGATATATGTCCCCTAGCAAGATCCTCATCCTCAGCAGTTCGTCCTTCTCCCCCCTTTCGTTGATATCGGCCAGGCACGTCGTGAAATCGTTGAGCGCCTTGTCGTCTTCTCCGATGCAATAATAGGCACGACCGCGGACCAAGTGCGCGAGGCGAGAGCTAGGATCGCCGGCTATGGCTCTGCTCAGGGTGAATATAGCGTCGTCGTATTTCCCCCTCGTCACGTCTTGCCCGGCTTGCAGGATGATTTTACAAGACGATTGCATGGACTGTTTGTGAGCCTTCAGGCTGTCAGTGTACGTCCTCGAAGCTATCCCTCTCTGCAGCTTTTGGATCCTCAAAGTCGATTCAATCCAGGCTTCTTCGTTCTTTTCCCATCGCCACTCTAGCCGGCGCATCTGCCTCTCTAGCGGAGTCTGACTGCGAAGCTTCTCCCTGTATTGTTGCGCGGGGGTCAAGGCCCTCTCCTTTGTGATGCTTGCCCTCCTCATGCCAGTGGGTGTCTGAACGGCAACAAGCTGGTCGTTTTGGGGGGGAAGCAAGGGAGTTGACGGAGCCGATAAAGCCTGCATCGACCGAGACGTCTGAAGGGTGGATTGCGGGCGAGGCGGCTGGCTTGTTTCATCGGCAAAGGCAACCCTTGAGGCAGGCCTCGATTTTTGGCCGGCAGTGCCCTGTCGTGAGGCAGCTCGCATTTTCCAAGAACTCTATTCTCAAGGGAGCGAGGAGTTGGGCTGGTTTAATAGGTTCAACTACAGCGAGGCGTGCTCAATCGCTGGTGGTGCTAAATACCAGCTGAAGCAAAGTCCTGAATTGAAAGCTGGGTAAAGGAGTTGGCCAACAACCCACCCGTATCTCTTGTTCGAAATAGTATCCAGGAAAATATCACAGCCTTGAAAACTGTGGGTATTTTAGTCCAGAAAGCCGACCAAGCTTTCCCCCGTCTGCCCCTGAGAGAAGAAAACAAGCCAAAAATTCTCCCGAAAGTCCACTCTCCTCCAACCGAGCAAACCTAGAAGTGAAATGTCAGCCGCATCAACAGCGATCAACTCTTATTCCAAGATCTCTGCCGCCCTTGACGAGCAGAGTAAGGGCCTGAGAGATTTTGCGCCGCCTCTAAATAATGCCCTGAAGAGTCCTGAAGTGCTTGGAGTTTATTTTTTAGGTGATGCTCGTGAGCGCCCTCCGTCTTCCGGGGAGCCCTGGACATCAGACGAGTACGCGAGGTTGGTTCGGCTGACGGTTCGCTACCCTGTAACCAAGGAGCACCGGTGGAAGGAGATCTCCTACGCCCTCGCAATCAATCCTGATCCTGACGACCTGGAGGCGAGGGAGGTCAAGAGGCAGGAACAGGAGAGGCTCGTCGAGAAGAACAAGGACAAGAAGAGCCCCGAGGACGTGATAATGGAAAAATGCTATTACTGCCACGGCTGCGGGAACAAAAACGAGCTCACGTCAAAGTCCTGCGAGTCCTGTGCAACTCCTTGGGTGACTCGGTCTCCTGAAGAGTGCTTCCAACAACTTCCCATTCTGTACTACAACTACAAGGACAAGGTGCTAAAGATGGACGACGAGGTCATTATGAAGCAGAGAATAGGGCCTCTGTTCATGCCTTACCCCCTCTCGACGGGCAAGGAGGTGTCGCAGAAGGAAAGGGCCGAGAGGAACCTGTACGACGAGGAGTACAACTATGGGGAGTTTGACCTTCAAACCTTCAACAAGCTAATTCAGCGCTGCAAGCGCATCTTCGGGCATATGCCCGAAGGCCAAAATGGCGTCTTCTGGGACTTGGGCTGTGGGACTGGCAAGCTAGTGATAGCAGCAGCGACCTTGCACCCCTTCACCCAGTGCTGGGGGCTGGATTTCCTCAGAAACCTGACGCTCCTCGGCGACCAAATGATCAAAACCTTCGAAAGCAGCGAGAGCTACAACAACGAGAGGGAGTACTACAGGGACATCACCTGCCGGATAGTCTGCTCGGACTTGCGCGAGTCGGACGCATGGGTGGACAACACAACTGCGATAATCTGTCACGCTACCTGTTTCGACGACGAAATGATGGATAAAATATGCGAGAAAGCGAGGGGAATGAACGTCGGGACGCTGTTCATAACTGTGACCAAGCCACTGCCTGACGATAAGCTGTGGTTCAAAATAGGCGAGGACACAGCCGAGATGGCATGGGGCAAGGCAAAAGTCTATTTCTTCGAGAAGATAGCGATAGCCTGAACCCGGCCTATTAAACATAGGTTCCAAGATAAAAGTAAAAGAAAGCATGGCGCTAATACATACAAAAAATATTACAATTGTTTTTTTGCTGCGTTGCGTACCGCTATCGTGCCAGGGGTTGGACGAGGCTGCTGAGGCTCGTGTTTGCGCTCATTCCTCCCATCACGCTGTCCAATTCGTCGCCCATCCCCCCCATGTCCGCCATCTCGAACTCAAACAGCTTCACCTTGAGCTCTGAGATCTCCTTCTGCGCATCCTTGGCGTTGTTCTGCATTTGCTCCGTGAGGGCCTCGACCTTTAGCTTCTGAACCTGCAACTTCTCCTCGAGTTGAGGATCCAACTTGGGGGCGGCGGCCAAAGTAGAGTGAGCGGCCTCAGCCGACAGAGCCCTGTCGGTGGCAATCCTGAGATCCTGCTCAAGCTCCGCGATCCGAACCTCGTTGGACTTCTTCGACGCCCTCAGGTCCTCGAGCTCCTCGGTCTTCTCTCCGAGCTCTTTCTCGAGCTCCTCGCTCCTGAGCTTGTCCTGGATCTCCATCTTCGCCCACGCAGCGGGGCCCTTCCTGGCGTCCTCCCGGATCTTGTTCTCGATAACGGCTTCCAGCTTTGCGATTACCTTCTCCTGCATGCCAACCGTGCTCTTGTACGCTGCAACTTTGTCCTCAAGCTTTCCCATCTTGCCCAGGGCCTTGGCCTGCTTCCCCGCCACCCTCTGCATGTCGTTGTACTGCGCCTCTTTCTCCTGGTACTTTTCGAGCTCGCCCGTGATGTCCGCGACCTCCTCGTCCTTCGCTTGAAGCAACATCTGGGCCTCAGTAAACTTGTGCGTCAAGATTCTCATCTGGTTCAGAAGGGCCTCCGGGACCTGCTGGCTGCCAACCTCGCCCTGAACAAGCTGGGCGATCCTCCCCATCTCCTGTTCCTCCTGCCTCTCCTTCTCGCTCAGTTTCTTGGCCAGCGTCTCCCTCTCGTCCTCGAGGGCCTTGGTGTGCCTCCTCAGCTTGACGATCTCCTCTCCGCAGCTGCGGATAGCGTCGGTCCTCCTGTCCACCTCCTTCACCAGGTTGGACACGCTCGCGTCCTTCTCGGCCAGAGCCGCCGTCAGGTGGGCGATATTCCGCCGGAGCTCCTCCTCCTTCTCGGACTGCAAAATGTTGGCCGTCTGCTTGAGCTGACTTATCTGGTCAGTCTGCGCTTGAACCTTGCCCTCCAACCCCTCAATCTCTCCTTCCTTTCCCTCCACCTTGCTGGACAAGGCATCGTTCTCCTTCCTAAGCTGGCTCAATTGCTCCTCATACGCCTCGGCCCCTAGCTCTTTCGGCGGCGACACCCCCAGCTCCTCAAAGACTGTGCTTGAGACAAGCTCGGGCTCGTCCTTCTTCTCCTCCAGCTCCGGCACTGCGCTGTCATCAACGGGAACCTTTATTTCTTCGTCGACTGCGGGACTTTCTCCAGTCTGGATGGGGGGCTCAGTCTTTCCTTCGGCCGTGTCCGCCATTTAGTTGACTATTTTCGAGTGGGAGAGGGGGTTTTAGAAACGACCTAAATATGACCGGTAAAAAAGATGGGGGTGATTAGAAATAGCGCAGATTGCGGCTTTAAAATCTGACAGAAACGGGACGACTCAGTTTGATGGCCTACGGGACGTGGAAGTTGTGTTGTCGTTGAATGTGAATGAGATGTTGAGTTTGGTTTTTCCTGGAAATGCCAGATGAACTCGATGATGTGCCCGCTGCAGGAGTGCACTCGTTAATCCCTCACCTAGATATCCTTCCTCCTTGACTTGGCGCTTTCTTTCACAGATCTCGACATAGCTGCCGGGTCTCCTTCACAAGTATCTCCGTCAGCGTCCTCCTCCCTTCGCCTACACCGTCTCCTTCCCTCTGAATCTCCAATAGTTTGTACCTTAACCCTTATCGCAACCCACCCGGGGGCTTTTCATGGCTGGTAGGGCCACCCTTACGATGGCAGCCGGCGGGGCCTTCACCAACTCGGTTTCAAGGGAGATGAACGAAGAGAGCGAGACCAATCCTCAAACCCATGGACAGAATTGGGTGAGTTAAGAGAGCCAATGAGAGACCGCCGTGTTGCGTCGAGCATCGGTGCAATGCAAATGTCACCCGTTCAACCGTGCGCTAACCCCACTCTACTTCCCTCTCGCCGCTCGGTTTCATTTGATTTTTGCTTTTGCGCAGAGCAAGAGCAAGAGGGCTCTGTTGGACTTTGAGGACCCAGACTCCCTCGAGAATGCTCACCGTTCTCAGCGCGAAAACGACTTCTGGGATTCCCTTAAGGTAGTAATAGATAAGAATGTCAAGAGCAATGAGAAAGAGGCGGAAGGCATCAACAAGGTCAAGACGCTTTTTAAGAAGCTTGGAGCGAGGAGAAGAGCCAGTCAAAAGGCCGCCGCGGAGCAGCAGCAAACACCTTCGCCCATCGCATCGTCCACCACACCAAAGGGGCAAAGGATGACAGACATAAAGGAAGCCCCGAACGAGGGAGAGGCGCCCTCCACCCCCCACGGCGACAATTCTCCAACCAAGAAACGATCCTTTGGCCCTCTCAGCAACGCCAAGGTCTACATGGAGAAAGCCGCCCATAACGTGGTCCAGGCCGGCGGCAGTGGAAAGAACATCCTCAGCCACACAATCAACCTGGGCCATGGTCCCCATTTGCCGAAGGATGAATACGAGGAAGCGGCGAAGAAGAACGCGCACAACATGGACGATTACCTCGAGAACGCTAGGAACTCGAGAGTATCGAATCCATTTTTAGAGAAAGTTAGAGCGAAAGGTGAGAGCGAGAGAGAGAGTGTGTGTGTGTGAGAGAGAAGCAGCAGCAAGCAATATAAATTTTTCCAACCCAACCTAACAACAACTCATTGTGTCCTCGCGCATCACAGCTGCCCTGGCTAAAAAGCGGCAACAAGCGAAGCACGCCAAGGCCATTAATCCCAAGAGCCCCCGAAAGATATACTGGGATTTGCTCTGTGGTTTGTTCATCATATATAGCGTCGTGGTCACGCCTTGGAGAATAAGCTTCGAGCAAGACACGATTTACCCGGATTTCGCGTTTTTTCTCGAGTTATTTATAGATGTAACTTTCTTGGTGGACATGATCATCTCATTCTTCACCGGTTTCTACACGCCGGAGGGCAGATTCATCGCCGACAGGAAAATAATAGGAATCAGGTACCTCAAGAGCTGGTTCACAGTAGACTTTTTGAGCACCTTTCCCTTCGACAGGGTGCTGCCCTTGCTCGCTCCGGATTTCTTCACCGACGAAAGCAGCTTGAGGATGATAAAACTCATCAGGACGCTGAGGCTCTTCAGGCTCTTGAAGCTACTCCGGTTACTCAAATTAAGCAGCAAACTAGGAAACACGGGGGGCAGAGACATTAGCGAGATTATTCCCCCGGCGATGATCCGACTTATCAAGTTACTGTTCAAAATCATGTTCATCGCACACCTCCTTGCTTGCTTCTGGTTTTTGTCCAACGAATGCATAGCGATAAGCGACCCGTCAATTTCAGAGGAAGACGAAGCCGTTTGGGAGGACTGCGGCTCGCACACTTTGACGTCGCAGTACATAGCCTCATTTTACTGGACCATCGCCACGATGATGGCGGTTGGGTACGGCGACATATCAGCAGAAACAAATTCCGAAAGGTTTTACGCCATCATAACCCAGGTCGTCGGAGCTGTCGCTTTCGGTTTTATCATTGCTACTGTGACAATAATCATCGAGACGGTTGATCCTGAGGCGACGGCGAAGAAGTTGAGGAAGGACGAGCTCAGAGATTACCTGAACGAGAGGCGGTACAGCAAGGACCTGCAGAAGAGGGCGAAGCAGCACTTCAACTATCACCAGTCCAGAATGAGCACCTTCCCGGAAATGTACATCGTCGAAGAGCTCTCCCACACTCTGAAAGAAGTCGTCCTCTACGAGTCCCGCAACGACATCATCTCCGCCATCAAGATGTTCCGGGCCCACGTGTCGGACCAATTCATCACGGATTGCGTATTGAGGTTGAAGCCCATGCTGATGAGCTACCACCAGGGCTTCGGAAACCCTGGGGATATCAGCGAAGAGGTTTACTTCGTCACGAAAGGCAGAATTGAGGGTTTACACTTGGTCGAGCAGAAGCTCGAAAACATGGAGGATGACTTGAAGGAGGAGAAGAGCGGCGCCGAAGACGATAAAGTCTACGACGCAGTCCTTGCCACCATAACGTCTGACGGCTACGAGTTGGAGCTCACTAATTGCCTGCACGAGAAGCCGATGGACTTGAGGTACCGTGCCGCGTCGGTGACGGACGTTCTGTGGTTAGATCACGAGAGCTTGATTCACCTAACGAATTGCTATCACCGATCCGCGGCCTCCGTGCACCAGCGCGCCTTCAAGTACGAGAAAATGTTGAACATAGTCCTGTCCTCTGAGGTGAAGAACCTCACTGAAGGGCTCTTCATGCACAATAAGATCCTGAAGAACGATCAACTTGTGCGATATTCTGATGTGAAAGAGGGCGTTCTGAAGAGCTTGAGGCCGGGGGGAGCGAAGAGTTTCGGGGATAGGAAGAGGAGGGAGACTAGCGCCAAGGGCAAGAAAATTCAGAAGGAGATGTCCTTGGCAAGGCGGTTGAGCATGAAGGCCGTAGGCGGCAGCTCTACCAACCTGACTATTGACGACGAGGAAGAAGAGACTTTGCTGCTAAGGACGTGGATTTGGGATCCGGTGGCCCAGGAACTGGTCGAGAAGGAGGAGACGGAATACGATTTGCTGAGTAGGAGGCTCATCAACCCCAACAGCGGAACAAAGCTCAAGTGGGATATCTTCGTCGGCTTACTCATCATCGTGAGTGTGATTCTTGTCCCCTTCAGGCTTGGCTTCGACATAGAGACGACCGTATCTTGGGACTCGTACGACTGGGCGACCGATTTCTTCTTCCTCCTGGACATCTTCATCAATTTCAGAACGTGCTTCTTGGACGATCACCAGGTCCTGCACACCTCCACGAGCATCATCTCAGAGCACTACTTGCGGGGATGGTTTACCATAGACTTTTTGTCGACCGTTCCCCTGGATCGCTTGATGGTGTCGCTCTTACCCTCGTCGACGGGACTGAGGGGCCTGAAGATGATCCGCATAGTGAGGTTGGTGAGGTTGGCCAAGCTCATCAAGCTGCTCAAGCAGCAGTCCGAGAACTCAAGCGAGGACGTCATCCCCGTGGACGCCACCGTACAGAAGGTCTTGAAACTTCTCGCCACCCTCTTTTTCATTGGGCATCTTTTCGGATGCTTCTTCAGCTACATAACTTTGGAAAACGTAGCCGAGTACGGCGACGTCATCAACATGACGCACTTTGGCATCGACGGCAACGGAGAATACGAAATTCCGTACAATTCTGACATCCCTTACAACGGCGCTTCGTCCTGGTGGGTGAAGATCAACGTCGACGGCGACGACATTGGCTCACGCTACTTGGCCGCGCTGTACTGGGCATTCACCACCATGACCACGGTGGGATACGGAGATGTCACTCCTGCCACTGACGGGGAGAGAATCTACGCCTCGCTCATCATGATCATGGGCGCAACAGTTTTCGGTTACATCGTCGGCAGCGTAAGCGGCCTGGCGAGCAACCCCCACGGTGCTGTGGCGAGGGAAAACGAGAGGATCAGCACTTTGGCCAACTATTTGGAGGAGCAAAACATCAAACCTGCCTTGAGAAGGATGGCTAGAGAGCAGCTGACCTTCAACAGAAGCTTCATCTCCGTATTTGACGAGGCTAGGATCTTGAGTGGCTTTCCCATCAACATAAGGAGGGAGATGATCTTGGAGACCCACGCGGACACGATCGAGAAGATATCCTTGTTTTCCGACGACGTTTCTTTAATCACCAACGTTCTGCATTATTTGAAGCCTAAGTACTTTTCCGCTGGCCAGTTCATATACAGGACGAGCGACGAGGGAGTCAAGGGGATCATGTTTTTGTTGGACGGAATTGCGGAGGAGGTCCCGGACGAGGATTGGGTCGATATCTCCAAGCGGGACCGAGGGGGTAATAATAATGCCCCCATCATCGGCAAGCTTTACAGCCAGGGAAAACTTAGCATTAAGAAGAATAAGAACAACAAGGATGACGAGGATGACGAGGCGGAGAAGAGGGCGAGCGAAAAGAAAGAGCAGGGCAAGGGTCTCCACAGGAACATCATAGAGGCCGGCAAGTGCTTCGGGTACCAGTGCTTCGTCACTAAGGACAAGGACAGGAAACCGATGGCCTACAGGGCCTTCAGCGACTGTAGCCTCATGGTCCTGTCGGAAGTTGCTCTGAGGAGCATCATCGAAAGGCACCCCGTTTTGAGGGACAAGCTGCGGGAGAGCCTCCGCAAGTCCATCATAAGACAAACTGCGAGCGACGACGTCCTGTCGAAACAGGTCCACAAGCTCCAGAAGAAGAACAGCCTGTTCCACGCCCTGCAGACGAACCTGATGAAGGGCGTAAAGACGGGGAGCCTGGCGAGAGCCTTGGAAAAGGACGCGACTGTCCAGCAGATCGAGATCGAGGACGACCAAACGGGCAAGAAGAAGGCGGCGGAGGGTGGGCCGACGGTTGGTGGACCGCCGGTTGTGAAGAAGGCGGAGGCTGCTGACTTGGTATTGAAGGTCGAGGAATTTGATCACTGAAGGGTAGGGAGGGTTATTATATATTGTGTAAAATAGCGCAGTGCAAGCATGTAACAGATTTGTAAAGTAAAAACTGCGGATCTGATCAACGCCGTTTTCTTCTTTTTCCAAATCTTTTTAGCGTTTATAACGACAATATCATTATCTCCAAACTTCCACCCTCACCCTCAACACCCCCGCAATAGCCCAAGGCATAATATCAAATATTGATATGCTAGCGAATCACAACACGAACCGAATAAGTGTCACCACAAATTAAAAAAGCCCTTCGCCATTGTGTTCGAATAGACCGGTGATGCCCTCCTCCTCTCCCATGACCCACGAGTCGTCGATCCTCATGCCCGGGGTCATTTTTACCATTTTGCTAGGGCTGTAAGGCATCGAGTCGTGGAGGATGGAGGGCGTGCTGGGGAGGGAGTGCTGGTATTTGTCTCCCTTGCCCTTGAGGTACGAGGAGGTGATAGGGGAGGGGTTGAGAGAGTGGGTGCCGAGCTTCGACTTGAGCTTGTGGGAGAGGCCGGGGGAACCGACGGGGCCGCCGGCGGGCGCGCGGGGGCTGGGAGAGAAGCACTGCGTGCTGCCAATGACGAGCATCTGGCGTTGGGCGGGGGTCAGGGGGACGCCGGATTTGGGCTTTTGGGAGTTGTAGGAGGGGCGGTGGTAGGCGTCAGCAGGATTTGTGGGGGTGCGGGGAATGAAGTTTCCGTAGGGCTTGCTCTTGACGGGGGAGGTGAAGCCGGCCAGCAGATTAGCGTCAGCCATTAGGTTGGTAGGCGACTCGAGGTTCTGGTTCTCGTTGAGGCTCGAGCCCAGAAGGTTGATGTCAGGCGTCGACGGCACGGACGCCGAGATGAGGAACTTTCGGTCAATGGAGTCGGCTCGAGGTCGCGAGGTCCCGCCTCCCTCTCCCTTGAGAACTCTGCTCACGGCCTGCGACGACGAGCGAAGGGTGGTGAAGTTGCGTGGAAGGTTGTACTTTCGGCGTCAGAAACGGTTTTGGTGAAGTTGGCAGGGTTCACGTTCTCACCTTCTCGGCCTCGCCAACCATGCCGGCGTATCCCGCCATGTCCCCTCTGTGCTCGATGGAGCTGTCCCCCACGCTTCCTCCTTTGACGAGGAAGACGTCCACACTCCCCCTCTCGCTCTTGAAGTAAACCTCATACCTCCTCTGCCCTTCCTCCATCCCCTCGTCAGGATTCGGCACGTCCAGCAGCGTACCCTTCGGTGCCTTGATAGCGATCACGCTGCAGTTGTTATAGCACGGTAGGGAGCTCATGGAGCTGCTGGGGAGGTGGAGATTGGACGTCACGAGAGTGTTGTCGTTCTTGGCCGTCAGGCTGGCGATGATTTTATCAAGCTTGGCAGATTCGGCGTTAGCGGCGTCGAGGGCAGAGCGGTCTGGGGGAGATTTCGGTTGCTGTGTGTTGGGTTGGGTTGGGTGTAGGGGCCGAGGGGGTAAGGGGTGTGCAACGGGTGAGATGAGAGGGAGGGAGCGGAGATGGTGTCTCGGGTTCGGACTTTACTCACCTCCTGCTGGCCGGATATTATTTGCGACCCCCCCGTTTCTGCGGTGCTCCATTCGGTCGTCCGCTGCCTCGTCGTCCACGCGATATGGTTCTTCGACTTCTTCTCGATTAGCTCAATGCCCTCGAGAACGTTGGTGATGTCGTAGATACGACGCTTTTGGACGCCAAGCTTTTCAGCGGCCAGGTTCAGGTCCAGGACTTGGTTGGGGGCGCTGGTGAGGAGTTGGACAAACTTAAGGTGGTGGTGGCGTTTGAGGGGAGCGGGGGGCGTAGGGGGGTGGGGGGCGTTGAAGGGTTAGGGCCGAGGATGAACGGAATATCGCGCAAGGGAATGGATTGGTATCATGGTATCATTGCGGGGTAGGTTTTTCCGACCTGTTTAACTTCGCCTCTCACCTTCTTCGTCAGCAGCCCCAAGCTGGAATCATATCTGCTCCCCCGCTTCTGCGTGCTCCCGGGAGTGGCGGCCTTCGCCTTGGTCTTGCTAGCAGTGGCAGGAGGGGCCTTCCTCTTGAGAGGGGACGGAGTTGCCATGGCGGCCATCGGCTGGAGCTTTTGAGTATGAGAACGCATGATTCAGGGGACAAAAGATGCTGTGTAGACCTGGGAGAGGTGGTAGAAGGAGGGAATTTGCGGGGGTCAGAGATTTGGAGGACGTAGTGGCACCTAATTTGGGCAAATGAGGGCCTGCGGGTCCGATCGCTGGGCGTCGATTCTCTTTCAGGTCACTTTGTAGAGACATTAAGGCGTTGTTTTCATAATCTGACGATGATAGTCGCCAATTTGAGGGGTATCACGAGCGACAGTGGTGCTAAAATTGCTTATAATTGGCGTATTGACGAAATTGAGTGAATAACGCCCCCCAACAGAACGACTAGAGGTATCTGCCGTTCGAGGAGATATGGAGCAGATCTGACCGCTTTGACCTGATTTCAACGACACTGGAGGCGAGGGTGTGGGTTATATGTTGGGTCTATCAACTTACAATATCGATATCGATCGCGATTTGATCGGTCTCTTTTTTTAGCTGCAAGCTAGCTTGGCGCCTTTTTTCGATGATTGAGACTCATTTGAGGCTCATTTCGATATTAGGCCAGTTTGGCGTCCAATTCTGTCAAAATGCGGAAAGTCGGCAACGCAACCTTGCGGATGTGCTACCCTAATATAGTCACGCTCCAGGGCTGGCTCGAATCAACTCTAAACGCGTTTGTAAGAGATATAATGGACGATATAATGGACAATAGTGGTGGTAGAGCGAAGGCACTAGACGAAGGAGGAAAAGAGGACCCTAAAACGCGTACTAGCGCTATATTAGTACGTTATAGTACCGTAACGAGTGGCAAGAGTAATGGTACAGAGTGCACGCCTTTGAAGCGCTCTTCTACTCTGCCTAATAGGCCTTTGAATCCTTATGCAATCAATAAACAACGCTCCAGCCAGGAGGCCATGGGCGACCTCCTTAAAAACCTCAAAATCGCCCTCCGCACTCTGCACACAATATCCTCCTCCCCCGCCCATCCCCTCCACGGCATCCTGTCCAATTTTCTCCTCTCCCCCCCGCCCGCCTCCGCTGCCCCCCCTCCCCCCTCCAAGCACTTTGGCAAGAAGTACAACCCTCTCCACGTAATCGTGGACGCCACGGTCTCCCACCACGTCCTGACCGGCCACAAGAACGCCAGAAAGAAGGCTGAGAGGGAAAAGGTCTTCGTAAGACAGACGGAGGGCAGGGACGTCATGGCTCTCGGCTACAGTTACTCGAAGGAGACGCTGACTACGACGAGCAGCTTGCAGGTGAATATACGCGTTTTCAGAGAGCTTCTGTAATCGTATAATCATTCCTAACAACAATAACCCCCTTCAGTCCTCCACCTTGACGCCAGGAATGACGAACATCCACCTCAACTCGTCCGTCCACTACTTCAAATCCGCCTCGACTCGTCGGCTCCACGATTTAATAGGCGACGAGTGGCTGACGTTCCTCATGAGGAAGTGCAGCTGCTTCGCCAAGTGCGTGGCGGAGCCCGTTCCGGGCGACGATTCTGATTCTAGGTGCTACTTTCAGCTGTGCGGGGAGCCTATCTTCGGCGCGGTGAAGAGGTTGGAGTCGACCGCGAACCCGGTAGGCCCCAAGGTCAACGAGACGGAGAAGAGGAAGGAGACCGTCATTCCGAGGTTCAGGATCCTCTACTCGCAGTCGTTCGTCAAGAACGTGGGACTGCCGAAGAACAACCTCTTGAACATTCTGGTCAAGTCGCCCGAAAAAGGATTCGGAGATGACGAGGTCAAGGTTTTGACGGCTAGAGTGCTCAAGATCGGGAATCTTAAGGAGGACGACATTTTCAAGGTTCTCGGCAATAAGAAGGTGCCCAAGGTGGATTCGAAGATCGGAAGGATTTGCAGGGACGTCTTGAGGAGGTACAAGAGGATGGACATATGCAGAATATTCGAGGCCACATGCCCGATCCGTCGAAAGGGCGCTTCGAAGAAGGCGAGCAAGGCCAAGGTCACCGAGGCCAACCTCAACGGCTTCGACTTCAAGACCCTGATTGACATGTATACTCCTCACGACGCCGTGATCCAGGTGAGGGACTACGAGGAGCGAGGAGAGAAGCGCGAGCTGAAAATATGGCAAGTTTGTTTCACAATTCAAATGCGCTGTTCTAACTCGTCGCTCTGCTCTTTGCTACGCTCGTTGCAGTTCATAACTCGTTGCTTCCTTGAACTGTTTCCCGCGAGTCTCTTCGGCTCCAGCGGCAACGTCAACATCGTGACTGAAGGATTAGAGAAATTCTGCACCATCAGGCTGAAGGAGAACATCGCGGAGAGCGAGCTTCTGCGAGGTTTCAAGTTGAAGGAAGTCGAATGGCTGTACAACAAAGGCGAAGGCCCAGTCAGTCGGGACTGTGCCGTCTCGAGGCAGAATAAGATGCTGAACGTTTTGACGTTCGTGTATAACATCTTCATCATTCCGTTGATCAGGAGCACGTTTTACGTTACCGAGACGCAGTTCGGGGGCAACAGTGTGTTCTACTATCGGAAGAGGGTTTGGAAGCAGATTAGGAAGTTGAGGTGAGAAGCTGCTAGTAGCTCGATGAGCGCGAGGAGCGAAGCGACGAGTTGGTCAAATGCGTCGTCGATTCCGTGTATTTTGAGGCCACAAGTCCACTATTTTTATTCTATGAGGCCACTGTCCCACTTCTTCATTCTAACTCGTCGCTTCGCTCCTCGGATCGTTTCACTCGCCGCCCGTGGCTACGCTCGTCGCAGCTTCGAAACGTTCAACACTCGCTACGACGTTTTGGAAGGGCAGGAGGTCGCCGAGAGGTTGGGGAGGGGAAAAATGGGCGCCGCAGAGCTCAGGCTCGTGCCCAAGGAAAAGAGCGTCAGGGGGATTACGATGCTTCAGAAGAGGAGGTTTATCGACGGTATTGACGGAAAGATCAAGGCAAAAGGAGAAATTGTCAAGAGCGGCGGAGGTGGTGGCGGTAAGAAGCAGAAAGTGACGGCTGAAGGGATGGTGGGTGGGGGTGGGAGCGACGCGACAGCGGCGAAGGGCAACGGATCCGGGGCAGCAGCAGCTGCCGCCGTCGTTGGAAAACCGGACGCGACCGTGAACAACAAGAGCTTCCAGACGGCCAAATTCAAATCCACCAACAACATCCTTCAGAACTCCTTCCAAATACTAAAGTACGAGGTCGAGCGCAGGGAGAAATGCTTCGGCAGCGGCATCCACATCAGCGACATGTTCTCCAAGGTCCTCGAGTTCAAGAACAGGCTCATCTCGGCGTCTAAGGATGGAAAGACGCTTCCTAAGCTGTACTGGGCCAGCTCCGACATACAGTCGTGCTTCGATAACATCTCCCAGAAGCACATCTTCTCCTTGCTTCAGTCCCTGCTCGACGAGGACGACTACTGCATTTCAAAATATGCGGTGTGCCACCCCTACGAGAGCAGGGGCAAGTGCAACGTCAAGCATGTCAAGAGCGTCAGCAACGATGTCATCAGGTGAGGCGCAGCGGGTAGCGAAAGCGAGAAACTGGAAATGCGACCTAAACTGCTGCTAGCTAGTTCCAGTATTCATAACGACGCCGCAATTTCTTCTACATAATTAATTCTAACCTTTATAAAATTCCATGCGCAGGTTCGGCGACAAGGCTAAGAGTCTCGCGGGCAGTTACACCGAAAGTGTTTTTGTGGATGGCGTGACCGTCAGCGTGGAGCACAAGGACAGGCTCATTGAACTTTTGAAGGAACACGTCTTCGACAACGTCGTCGTTGCGAGGGACGAGGCAGGAAGGGAGAAATTCCTGGTCCAGAAGGAGGGCATTGCGCAGGGGAGCGTTCTGAGCACGCTGCTCTGCAACGTCTACTTCGGCGACGTGGAGGATAAACTTTTGAAAGGCGTTTTCAAGGGCGAGGACGGAGAGCTCAACTTGCTGGTCAGGGTGGTCGACGACTTCTTGCTCGTGTCAACCAAGAAGCAGGTCGCGGTCGATTTTTTGAAGAGAATGACGGCGGGAATCGAGGAGCTCGGGGTGATCGTGAACAAGAGCAAGACCACCGTTAGCTTCAAGACAGAGGAGGCGGGGAGGTGCGTCGAGGGAGAGGACTTTCCCTTCTGCGGGCTGCTCTTCAACACCGAGACGTGCGAGGCAAGGTACGAGTACGAGAGGTTCAACGGCAGCAAGGCTGTGGACGACCTGACCGTCGAGGTGGCGGTGCAGCCCGGAATCACCATGGGTATCAAGAGCAAGACGTTTGTGAGGCCCAGATGCAGCGAGATCACCCTCGACAGCAGGCTAAACGGGAGGGAGCAGATCTTGGACAATCTTTACCAAATGTTCCTACTGGGAGGTATTAAGATGAACGCCTACGGAAGGATCTTGGAGGAGAGGAGGGGAAAGGGAAAGGGTACTGGAGGAGGGGGAGGAGAGGCAGAGGGGGCCGGGGAATTCGAAGTGTTTGAAGTGAAACAGCTCGACGAGCTCATCACGTATGCTTATGCACTTATACAGAAACGAATTTCGCAAGCGGGAGGACTTTGCAGCATCAAGAGCGAAGAGCTGAAAGCCTTGGGCTGGAGAGCCTTTGAGGAGGTTTACAGGAGAGGCAAGAGGGAAGGAGTTGCGGCGCTTTTGAAGGAGAAAGTTAGGCTCGAAGGTCTAGGTGGAGGTGGAGGTGGAGGTGGCGGCTGTAGTTTCCTTAGTAGAGAGTTGAAGGAGGCAGCAAGGAGGGGACTTGAGAAGTTCAATTTGAACGAATTCATTTACTGATGGCGATGATATGACAAATACTTATGATGATAATATTAGAGAATGCTATATTTGAAATCGCATTTTAAAGCTCTATCTTTTTTATATACTGCCCAAACTTTTTAAAGGGGGCGCATAAAGAGCCATGGCGGGCAGAGCAGCAGTGCAGGATCTCCTGCGCCCGAAGGGTCAGGAGGCGCGCTGCTGCGTAGCACGCCAAAATAAGGGCGAGCCCTGAACCCGCCGAAATAAGGGCGATCCCTGAAGTCGCCAAGTTCAGGGCGAGCCCTAAGAGCAATCTGTAGCCCTGTTAGGGTTAGGGTTAGGGTTAGGGTTAGGGTTAGGGTTAGGGTTAGGGTTAGGGTTAGGGTTAGGG
>BRXY01000316.1:0-50724 GCA_030267945.1 Triparma strigata | reverse complement strand
CCCTCCCCCTCCCCCTCCCCCTCCAAATCCTCCCACTTATACATCTCCCCATAAACCGCCGCCCCAGCCAAAAACATATCCAACCCCCCCCCACTCTTCCTCCTATTAACCGCCGCATTCCCTTCCCCCATCCTCTGCAGATGCTCCATCAAAACCATCATATTAGGGTAAGTCACGCTAACGGTATCGACGTCGACCGTGGGTAAAGTGAAACCTGCGCCTTGAAGGAGACGACCGACGTCAGGGACGTCAACGTATGGACCGCAACGTAGGCTTACGCCTCCGTCTCTCTTTGGATGATTTAACGTTTTGTGTGAGAGGCGGTCGAAAACATATTTTTAATAACAGAACAAAGAATTCTCACCTCCTGCTCGGCTAACAAAAGACTACTCCTCAATTCAGGTAAAGTTTCACCTCCAGGTATACTACCCCAAGTCAAAAAACCGAATCATGTTTCATCGTTAGAAACTCCACAAAATCGTCCTTAATCTCTTCTTCTCTCACCTCAAAAAAACCGCCCCATCAGGTTTAAGAATTCTATTAACCTCCTTCAAAACTCCCTCTAAATCATTAACCCACTGCAAACACATATTACACACCACGACATCAAAACAATCATCCGGAAACGGTAATTCATCTTCTTCATCATGTACTTTCCAGAACCCTGATATATTATCCCCTTTAATTTCTTTATTTATAGATGATGATAGACAGACTAGTTTTTTTAAACCACCTATTCCACCACCGTTACCGCTTAAACTAGGAAGACGATCTAAAGATTGAAACACTTAAAAAATCGTTATTGTAAGAATGTGTGTTGTGTGTGTTTTATGGATTAGATAACAACCACAGTAACGTTACACGAAACAGATGGTGTGTTTTTTTACCTGAATTAGTATCAGAACCTAAATCAAGACCTAACTCAAAATCACGTTCCTTAACATCTTCTAATCTATCAATTAATCTATCGGCTATTTCGGCTTTAAAGTAATCATAGGATATTGAGTCTGATGGGGACGATTTTTCGGAGAGAAGTGAGGCGGAACTTTTTTGGAGGAGTTTGTAAGGACGGTCGAATACTTTTGTTGTTAAATTACGGGGGGCTGGGGGGTTTGGAGAGAGAGGGAGGGCGGGCGTTTAGGGGGTTTTATTGTTAAAAAAAAGACAGTGTTACTGCAACAACAACAAAACTACGAAGTGGTTCTCGAATAGCGATATAAGCACACAACTTTGTCCATCTGCATTTCTGACATTTTTGAATTGAAGAAATGCTTCGCGATGTGCATGAAAGAACGAACATCTTCTCGAGAAAACGCTGCGGACCTTCAGAAACGCTACGGACGCTCTTCAACTGCGGGGGGGAGGACGTTATCATTGCGCAACCCGAGGAGACACTCTTCAATCCCTGAGGGAACTGCGGCACGAGCAAGACAATCACTGAAGCGTCGCCTGGCTGAATGACGTTCGAACGTTCTAGGGCATACTTCGCCAACTACGTATCTTGGCACCGTTCCAGATGCTCCGTGGCGGCCGTTAACTGTGAGCATTATGATGCAATCTCACCTGAGAGTACACGTTGACTCGATCGTAGAGAAGGAAATTGAAAAAATTTAGGACGTTGGAGACGACGAGATGTGGGAACGAAACGGCGTGAAAAGGATGGTAACATGGGAGGGAGGAGGATTGAGGATTTAACGGGATAATTAACTATTCACAGCGAAATAAGTGATTAATCATATCTCAGAGATATGATCTGTAAAAATAAGGTCAACTATTCATCCGCTTGCCTTTTAAAGCTCTGTATATCCTCGTCTTATTGTTTTGTGCAACATTGGTACATTAAGTAGTGTCGTTAGTCGTTGTCATTAGAGATTTTAATATAATAAAAGTATCGAAAGGGACGTTTCACCTCGTAGACTAAAAGGGTTACAGCATTGCTGTCAGCATTGCTGTAGGGAGACGTCATTCCCATTATCTGTGTCTTGCACGTAAGCACTATACGAGTGCTCACAACGAAAGCTTGTTGTAAAGCTTGTTGTAAAGTTTGTTGTAAAGTTTCACGTATCACTCCTTTAGTCTCTGACGATTCTCTGATACTATCTCCGATACTATTTAATACAAAGGAGAAATCAACATTATAATCATTAATAAAGATGTCATCTGTATCAAACGACGACAACAATGGCAATAATATTAGCGTTGATGATTTAATTGAGTTAGAGAACAAGACAGAGAACAAGACAGAGAACAAGACAGAGAACAACTTAGAGAACAAGACAGAGAAAAGGAGGAATAATGATTATGATGAAGATGAAGGCGGAGATGGAGACGAAAGGTGAGAGCAATCAAATGCAACTGCAATGACTACAACACTACGAACCTCTAACGCCCACAATTCTACGAATCTATTTCATTGTCAATTTAATTGGTCAATTTAATTGTCACTTTCATCTCATTTAAGTGACTCCGACGACTCTGACCTTAAAAACCTCCGGGAATCTCTCGCCCTTAGCCCTTCTGACCTCCCCGTCGATGACCTTCACCTCTCCCTCCCTCCCTCAACCTCAACATCCTCCTCCCCCCTCCCCCAATCCCACCCCCAATCCCTCTCCCCCTCGACTCCCCTCCCAACCTCCCCCCTCGGCCTCCGCCTCTACACCACCCTTAAAGCCTCCAACCCCTCTTACGTCTACACCCCCCCCTTACTACCTTCCTCATTCTTGAACATCGTCCAACATCCTCCCGAATTACCTCATTCCGAAATAGTTCGTTTAGAAATCGAGAATAAAACTCCCATAGGACTCACTCTCAGAGTACAGGTAAAAAAAAAACCAATTACACACCCTTCAAAAAAAACTAAAAAGCATTTCCATCTAACAACGTAACGATAAAGTACCCATACGTTATAGTCCATTCTTTAACTCCAGGTGGTCCAGCTGAAAAAGGCGGTGTAAAAGTCGGTGACGTTCTATTCGAGATAAACGGTATAGGAACAAACGGTATATCCTTAGAAGGTAAAAAAAAAAAACATAACACAACGAACTTCACCATGCTAGTTAAAAATAACATTCTAACTCTCTCCCCAAGAATCCGTAAAACGTATCTCCTCCTCCTCTTCCCACATCCTCCTCACTCACTCCCGTCTACTCCCGCACCCTCTCTCTCTCCTCCTCTCCTCCCACTCCCTCATAACCCCCCCCTCCGGAATCGAAATTATTACTAAACAGATTAGGATATATAATGAGAGGGGTAGTATGTTTGGGGGAGGGGTTGTGGAGGTTGGGGAGGGGAAGGGAGGGGAGGGAGGGGGGGATAGTGTGCCTGAGAGAATTTATAGAAGGTGAGAGAAAGAGAGATGATATGGTGTTTGTTTTTTTTTATTGAGGTTTTTATAAGTAATACCTAAATACGGTGTTTCGACAATTCTAACAACATTCCTTTCCTGTATATTTGTCCTCTCCTCCTAACATAATCCTTATCCAAAAATCTCCCTTCTTCTTCTTCAAGACATTACGATTCCCTAACCTCCTCCTTCCATCCTTCCCCCTCCTCCTCTTTCCTCCTAAACTTCAAACACGCCCGTAGGTTCATACACACTACACTGAACGTTTATAAGAAGGAGTATGTTGTGAGCTGTTATGATGTGGAGAGTAGGGTTTTTTGGAATAGTGAGGTTAGAGGAGAGGAAGGTGAGAATATACACTATGTGAAATCATATTAAGGCGGTTTCTTTTGTAGGGTATTATGCTAACAGTATGGCGTTATATTTTTTCGCTCGGTTATCTCGCTTGGCGCTCGAAGAGTTTGTTAGATTGAGGGAAGAGTTGGGAGCAGAGAGGAAGAGCATCTTCCAAATAGGGCTGGGTGGAAAGACCAAGAGCGAACTGGATAAATTCATCAAGAAGGTGAGGGGTTCTCGAGTCAAAAGCGTTTTCCCGCCGACATCCGAGCTTACTTTGTTCTAACCCCCATCCCCGTCCCCTTCCCAGGTCACGACATTAATCTACACCTCGAACCTCCACCCGTCCTCCGTCTCCCTCCTCTTGAAGATCCAATCCTTCCTCTCAACCCCCACCCACCTCCCTCCCCCCCCGTCCCTCCTCCTAACCTCCCTAAGCTCCTACACCTTCAGAATATTATTAATGCCCGTCTTCCAAGTTCTGTTACAGAATTTTCTCGATTCTATAACCATACCTAAACAGGAAGAGATCATTGTTAAAGTTAAGAATAACGAGAGGGAAGGGCTGCAGAGGGAGGCGAAGAGGGTCGGGGGGGAAATCAGAGAATTCGCGGAGAAAATTAAAAGACTCATTATGCAAGGTGAGAGGAAGAACGAACAACCTCTATTTTAGAATTCTAACCAAGAAAAAAAAACACCTCTCAGGCTGCTCCTCCGACCTCTCCCTCCTCCACTCCCGCTTCCTCACCCCAGTCTCCGAATCCACAATCGCTTCCGAAGTCTACCGCACGATCTCGATCCCCCTCTACACCGGCCTCCGCTCCTCAATCTCCCGCCTAATAGTAAACGGTTACCGCATCCCCGACGTTCTAATCCTAAAAAACACCCCCTCCCTAAAAACAACCTTCAAACCACCAAAACACTGCCAACAAACCTGGTCAAAAAGTATCTCCAACTTCAAAAATAACGTTACAACACCTATCCTACCCTCCGATAAAATAAACGGTATAATCTCAACGTCAAAAGTCATAGAAAAAGAGTATAAAGGCACAGAGCATTTAGCAGCAGACGATTATCTACCTATATTCATCCACATAATATTAGAAGGTGGAGCTGGCGAACGTTGTTATAGTTTAGTCGAGTTGTGTAAGATTTTTTTAAGGGAGGAGGAGAGGTTAGGGGAGAAGGGGTATTGGTTGGCTACGGTTGAGGCTGCTGTTGAATTTATAAGATGTAAGGGGGAAGAGGTTAAGGAGGAGGAGGAGGAGGTTAAGGACGAACTATTCGGGAAGGAAAGGCTTGAAGGTTTACTTGCTCAATCGGGGTTCTTAGGTTGAACATCAATCAAAAAACCAAAAAGATATAACGTTCTGAGAACAAAACAAACTATTATTCTTAGGCGCGCTTAGGAAGCTGACGGGCCCCGGTCCACTTGACTGCGTGATCGTAACTTTCCATGAACCTGATTAGTTCCAAACATGGACCGTCGTTCCAGTACTCCTCGTCCTCTCCCTGCTCCCGTCCGTGTTAGAATAAAGTGCCCCTTACGCCTATTTGTCGTTTTCTTCAACATCCCCTCACCTTCCCGTCCCAACCTCCATCTTCATGCGTCTTCCTCATGATCCCATTCGCCTTTTTCAAAACTTCCGCCGCCCTTTCAAAGTCTCCCCCCAAATACATCTCTACGCCTTCATCAAACACCGACCTGAACTCATCACTAACATGCCTTCTAACATCTAGAAGGTCCTTATCGGTCATGAAAAAATCAGAGGTCAAACTACTTGATTCACGATCGAGGACTCTAGAGGCTTTCACGTTCATGAAAAATGGGACGCCTCTACCCTTACAGTCTATAGCGTATATCGCCACTGTTCGAGCGAAAGTTGAAATACAATTAGATTTTTAATGCGTGTTCCTCGTTTGTTTGTTTGTTTTTTACGTTCTCACCTTGTTCCATGCTCCCTTTTAAATATACGTTGTCGATTTTCCTCGCTAATCTCTTAGGAAGCGTAGGTAATAGGCTTACGACGCTCTCGTGAAGTAGCACCGTCGTGTTGTAGATGCTGTTGGCGGACATTATTCTGGACGCGTTGTTCACGGAGGGGGAGAGGTAGGTTGCGTCGATCTGAGTAAGACGGGGACGGGGTTTTTGTTGTTAGAATTGCGTGGGAACACACGACGATTTCCCAGCAGACGACAAATGTTTACTTTCTAACCTTTTCGGATGACCCGACGGCGCCTTCAATTGCCCAACCGCAGCACATTCCGATTGTGATGTCGAGCTCTCTGCGTGAGCCGTCCTTCACGCTCGCCCAGCGGAGGCAGTTCTTGTCCCTGTGGAGGCTAGCGTAGCACTTCATGACTCCTACGAGAGCGCGATTCGCGAATGAGCTTATTCCGGGGAGGGATGGGAGGTGAATCTCCGTGGGTGCAACCTGTGACGAATCGTCAAGGAAGGGGGTTTTACGACGTTAAAAATGGCAAAGAATTAAGCATCTAGAATACACGCCTTCTCACCTTGAGGATTGGGCTCTTGAGGGGCGAGCGAGGCGTCAGCAGGCTGCGAGTGGAGTTCTGCGGCGACGGAGATAGCTGCCCCCTCTGACTCTCTGGGCTGCTTGCCTCGGGGTTGAAGTTGCCAACGTCCGATCCACCCTCCGCCGCGTCGAAGACTGACGACGCGGCCTTGGCGTACTGCAGCGAGCGAAGCGATGTTAGAGACGGTTTAGAAGTTGGCAAGTACAGCAGCTGTATCGGTCTCGCGCACTCTCACCTCCTCCTCAATCTTCGCCTGGTCGCCGATCTTCCAGACCATCAGAAACGCCGCTCCCAAGTTCTTATTGCACTGGCCCGAGTTCAGGTGGCCCCACCTCTTGCACTCCCGGTGCACGACTGCCGCGACGTCGTTGATGACGTTGAGAATGTCCTCCCCCATCTTCGATATGAGGCTGTTGAATTGCTTGATCTCCACAAAAGCGAAGATCGCGTAGACCGACTTGCCTCGGGAAGTCGGATCGAAGATTCCGACGTTCTTTCCTCGGGAGCCGATGGAATCGGAAATTATGGCGGCGCCCGCGACGCCCCAGCACTTTTTCAGCATGGTCGCGATCTTGGAGATTGCGTCGACCAGGGCCTCCGTCTCGAAAGTATCCTCGTCGTCGTCCTCCTCCAATCCGAACCTGCGACAAGTGATGTTAGGCGAAGTGACGAGTTAGAAAATAGTAGTGCAGTGTGTGTAAACCACGTCTTGGCTCACCTTCTCCTCCTACACAACCTCTTCCAGAACATGAACTTCCTCCACCTTCCTCCCTCCTCCCACTTCCTCTTCTTCCTCCTCTTCAACGCCGGCGCCAGCGGGTTCCTAACATAATATTTCACGATGCTCAGCAGTCTAGTCAAAGGCCTAATAACCAGCACATCCGCGTCTGCGCGCAACATCGTCATACTCAACCACAATACAATTAAGAAGCAAACGCGACCAGTCAAGTTCCATATGCTAGCGTAACTCAGCCAGCTGGTGTAATTGAAGAGGACGGTACTCTCGTACACTCCCTGCGTCGGAGCGTAATTCGGGAACGTCGGTCCCCAAATCGAAGACCCGACACCGACCCCAACGTACTCAGCCATCACGCTCGTATACCTCAAGCTGCGTGCGAGGCTGCGTTAGAATGGGACGATTAATATAATCGCCATGACGTTACTACTGCTTCTCCTCACCTCTTCCCCGCAAGGACGTCCAGATAATTATCCCCCCCCCACCCAGGCGTCCTCGCATCATCCAAATCTCTCACCGGGCACTGCCCCGGATCAGCTATCATCCTTCTTACTCCCGGAACTCCGACGATCCCCGGACACGAGCTGCGACGATCGAGGGGGAGGGGTTAAACGAGCGAACGTCTCGGCTCAGCCCTTCTCTTAAATCGTCGACTCGACGTCCGAGAAACAGACATATCTCTCACCTAACCGCAATCGTCCCTAAATCCCCAACTTGAAAGTAAACCCCAAATAAATCCTTACATTCCTTCCTCACAGGTAAAACCGCCGCCGTAATGATGAATAGTAAAGGATGCCCGTTTCTCGTTTCTCTGACGTCGAAGTTAAGAGTACCTAATTTGTAGTAATTGTAATACCATTTATTTAAATCGTTTTCGAAACTTTCACATTCCGCTTTAGTGTTTATTATTTCTGGGTATTTCAAGTTTATGTTATTAAGCGAAGCGGTTATGAGGGTGGTTGTGGAATTTGAAGGTGTGAAGATTATGTTTAGGAGAGGGACGATTGTTAGAAATGTTAAACCGAAGGAGATTAATAAATTGGAGTTACGGACGAGGAGAGCTGTTAAAAGGTTGTAGGGTTTGGAGGAGGAGGTTCGAGTGTCTGAGGAGGAAGGTTGCAGAGGGGTATGGAACGAAAGGTTAGAATGATATGTAGATATTATTGAGGAACGATTGAACAATTTTTAGCTTTTTCACCTGAAGGATGTGAACGTTGAACTACTTTGCTGGTACGGGACCCTCCGTCTGAGGTGGCGGCCGTAGTAGCCGTGTCAGCCGATATGGTGGAGTTAACGGAGGTGCCTGAGAGTCGACGGCGTAGCCCCGGCGGAGGGGTGTGGTTGAGGTTTTGGGACGGAGCTTGGTTGTGGGAGGAAGAGGAGGATAAGCGGTTGTTGCTGCTATTGTTTTTGGGACGTTCCAAGGCTAGTTTATCGGCCTGAAAGGAATTGTTAGTCGTAAAAAAGCAGTTCGAATCGAAACGCATTACGTCTAATAATAACAATCTCACCTCCTCGATTAACCCTTCAACCTCCCTCCTCCCCTTCGTATCCTGCTCATAAAAACGATTCCCGATCGCGATTATCGTTAAACTTCCCTTCCTCTCAACACTCTCCTCCCCATATGCGCTCTCACCTCCCTCTCAATCTCCCTGATCCACCTCTGCCTCCCCCTCCTCGCGATCCCTACACTCCTCATCATACTCCAGCTCAGATAAGCCCACCCTAAAACCTGACTCTTCAAATCACCAGTTAAATATAATAAATAAGAAAGGTTAGAGATGCTTAATTCAAGACCTGGAGGGACGTTTGATGATGTCCATTTAGGTATGAATGAATTTAAATTCATGCCATTAAACGCTACGAGAATCTTAACGTGAAAAAAAAAATAGGAAACGAATGTTAGAACAAAAACGTGGAAACTTACATAAACATACGTAATAACATTAATCTTTTAATACCAATCAAATCCTGCCTTCTATAAAACGTCCTTATCATTCCATTTCTCACCTCCATAACCCCCATAAAAATAACCCCACCTTCAACCAAAACCTCCCTCCATTTAATAACCTCTTCAATCATAGGAGTATGCCTTTTCTCCCCTTTCCTAAATTCTAAAATCCCTCGAGGTCGAGCTAAAACATTTAATATCAATTCGATAATTAATAGTGTTATTGAGATTATGTAGAAGTAGATTATTATAGATGACGGAGGTAGGAGAAGTGTTAAAGCGTCGATTAAATAATAATATAACGACGATAGTTTTACGATATCGAGATAGGAGATCTGAGAAGATTTTATGTAAATGTTAGATAAGTGGAGAACGATTGGTTGGTTACTTTATTTTTTAACTTACGGTTAAAGTAAAAAATTCACCACTCGCAATACGAGAACATATTTTCTTCAATTTAGTAACCATTCGAGTAACCTGTAAAGGTAACTCCGGGAATGTTGGTAGTGTACTCCCCCATTTCATAGATGATTTTTGAGGTGATAGGTTTAGTCGTGATATTAATTCTGAGTTATTATATTCTTTTGTGCGTACGTTAGAGATGGGCGTTTGAATCGTATAAAACATATTCCATCTCACCTGAACAAGCAATAGCATACTCTAACTCCCTCCCCTTAACACATATCAAATTACAAGCCCTCCCAACCCCTGCGCCATTGACGAATTCAAAATAATATAAAGGGGTGTTATGCTGGTAACTTATCCGAGTTATTTTTATTAGTTTGTAGATGAAAGGTCCGGAGTCAGTTTTAAGGTAGGAGGAGAGGAAAGGGGTCTGACCGGATATGTTTAAGAGAGTATCGGTTTGTTTTAGGGGGGCTTCTAAAGAAGGTTCTAAAGAAGGTGTTGATGTTAAGATTGAAGTAGTTGAGGGACGGAGGTTTGATTTTCGAGGTGTTGGAGTTAACGGTGATAAAGGAGCAGATAAAGGAAGGGTTCCGTCTGAGGAGGAGGAGGTAGGAGTATAGAGAGCGTAGGAGTTTACACGGAAAGATTGGAAGGTATAACCGGATGAACGTATGTTGGGAGATGAAGATGAATTTTGAAGGGAACGACGAGGGGAAGGTAAGGTATAAGAGGATTTTGAGGGCATTTCCGTGAATGAACAAGGCAGGGGAGAGGTTTTGGGAGTTAAAGATTATTTAAAGGCGTCTCAAAGGTATATTATTTAATAAAACGAGTGGTTTGATTGATACTATGCTACCGTAACAATAACAGAAGCGTAAAAGTGAACGAAATATATAATAAAATAGCGAAGAACCATCAATCGAAATTTGGCAGTTTGACTGAAAACTCCATAAATTCTAAATTAACCAGCGTCACCTTACGCCAATTGTTGTCTCAAATCTCCTTCCTCGTCCATCCTTTCTTCCTCTCCTCCTCACCTCTCTTCCTTTCCCCCCTCTCCTTCCTTCCTTTCTCTCAAACTACAATTCCCAATCTTACTCGAAAAGTTGGCCTTCCTTCCACATTAAAAAAAACCATGTCAACGCGTCCAAAACCCTCCAAGGATATGTGCACAGGTAGAAGAAATATATTCCCTGAAAAATGGACGCAGACTAATATTATGCGGGATTTAAATCAAGGTGAGAATCTTGACACAATAACATCGAGAAGGAGACTTCACCGAAAACATTAAGGTCAACATCAACCAGGGCAAGCGACTGGACGTTGTTTCGACGGAGCGCGCTCGTATGTATCGTTCTCAAGAAATTGTATTTCGATTGCGAAACCGCGAAAGGAGAAAGCGAGACTGTCCGCGGAATCCGTTGCGAGACATTCTCTATGTTTCAGGGTTGACGCGTTTTATAAACCACTTCGAACAATCTCTCTCACTTTTACGCACAGTGACGCCTCAAACCTCGAACAAGAACAGAATCCCTAGTGATTCTAATTCTTCACTGTCTTCACTTGGCGGTTTAACGTGTTTCGAGGTGAGAAAGAATAATGGAAAGGAACTTCAAATAGATTATGTGCTCGATGATGAAATATTTAAACGATCACTACGGTTCTGACGACGGCGACTTCCATTGGGCAGCCAATACGTGCAAACGTAAGAGAAGTGCTTTGAAGAGAGACCAGCGGAAGCTATAGTGTCCCCAATAATGCGACTGAGAGCACACCACACAAACAAACTAGCCCTCGCCATCGTCGACCATAATACTCTAACTCAACCTTCGCTCTTGTGCTCTCGTTCTTCAAAATCGTCTCAGGTAAGAGCTTTTGAGTGGAGAGGGAATTGTGAACTAGAACATGCTCGATGATGAAATATTTAAATCCATTCGTGTTCATCTGACTACGGCGACTTCCATTGGGCAGCCAATACGTGCAAACGTAAGAGAAGTGCTTTGAAGAGAGACCAGTTTTGTCCATGGTGTCCCCAATACTGTGACTGAGAGCACACCTCAACACCAGCCCCTCCACCGCGTCTTCTCAACACGACAACTAACTAACACGAGACCCTCCACACCACCATATAAAAAACAATAGTTCCTCCGTTCCTCATTAAACTCTACTCCCCCCGATCTTTCCCGAACCGGTGACTCCGGTAACGAGTCTCCCTCCTCCGGTCGTTCCTCCGGTTCCGGTTCCTCCAGCTCCAGTAGCATTAAAGGTCTCCTGAAAGATCCGTCCGAAGAAAGGACTGAGAGTCAGACTGCTAAGAAGAAGGTTTGGTTTACGCCGCTTTTGGAGGTCGCGGGGAAGAGCGATACGGGGAGGTGAGAATGGAGAGAGGGGGGAGAGGGAGGATGATGTGCTCGATGATGAAATATTTAAAACGAAGATTGAGATTCTGACTACGGCGACTTCCACGTGCAATACGTAAGAGAAGTGCTTTGAAGAGAGACCAGTTCTCTCATGCTGTGTCCCCAATAATGCGACTGAGAGCACCCACACTACCATTCCGTTCGCAGTTTACGTCAATCGTCACTACAATCTAACACCTAAACGACACGAAACAACGAATTTTCAACAGTGGATGGTGGAGGTAAGAGGCTTTATTCACTACAAGCGGAGTGACCCAATTCTAACACTCCCGTTCATCCTCCTCTCTCCGCTCGTCCTCAGCCGAACCGACCTTAATTACTTCCGCCTCCGTGAGCTCTACACTCCCTCCCTCCGTTCCCCCGCCGCCAACCCTTCCTCCTCCCCTAAAATCTCGGCCTCACCAAAACCCATCCCAAAACCTAACCAACCAAACGACCGGCACAATAACCCGAAGAACCATCAACTCTATATCCCGACCTTCAAGGAACGGACGATGGCCTAACACAACGAGCGCGCACAATTCATGTACAAGAAAAATTAAATGTTTGATTTCAATGTAAAACATCAAGAACGGTTGTTGTTATTTATTTTCGTAGATTTCTGCTGTACCTTTCCTTAAGTGCCGCTGGTGTTCGACGCCCAAGAGCCTTCTCAGACTTCTGAATATTCTTCCAATCTGTCCCATGTTTCATCCTCCCCCTCTTCAGAGCGGCGTCTTCCTCAGACGTCCAGAACATAGCGTGTTGATAATACCTTGGGTTAGCCGCCCTCAACTCTTTGTTCTTCTCAGGGTACTGTCTTAGGAGGCGCTGCCTGAGAGCAACCGGATTTCGATCGGCCAATACCTTAACATTATCCTCCCTGATCCGCTTCCAGTCCAGCCCATACTTACCGACGCCCTTCAGCAGCGCATCATCCTCCTCCTCCGTCCAAACATAACCGTTACCCACCCGTTTCTTCTTCATCTCCTTCGGCTCGGTCTCCTCCTCCGCCTTCCTCTTCAAGCCAACAGCCACCTCCTCCACCTCCTCCTCCACCTCCTCCTCCTTCACAACAACCCCACCTCCTCCAACATCATCCCCGCCCACCTCTTCGCCGTTCTCATTCAATTCATCAAAATAACCTTCCTCGCGCTTAATATCCATCAAATACTCGACCTTAACGTCGATATCAATCATATTACTCTCTTCTTGCTTAACGGCGTTCATATCGCGGACGGTGTGGATGAGAATTGATTGTTGATTTTTCGGTCGAAAGTTTTGGATTTTTTTAACTGGATAAATAGTTTGACTGATATAACATTATTCCGAACGTTATATGACTTCAAGAGGAGGCGTGAAGCGTTATAATGCACCAAAGACACACCAGAAGATCGACAAGGGAGGCGGAGATGACGAGGAGGAAGTATTTGAAGGTTCTGAGGTGGATTCTGCCGCTGACGAAACCCCAGCGGCTGGAGGTGATGATTTCATGCATACAGACGACTTCAGGCGACTGTTCGTTGATTTCGTTATGGTTGATACTTTAGTTACGATGCGCTGGCTTGATATAAAGTGGCGCAAGGTTGTTGAGAAGAAGCTGACTGAGTTGGAGGTGAAGCTGGATAAGCCTTTCAGCGAGATTATTGTTCATGGAGGGAATGATGTAAGAGGTGCGGAAGCTTATTCTGATGCGAGGAAGGAAGGGATGAAGCAAGTTTCCTCGATCGTCTTCCTTATGAATATTACGAAGGTCGGAGATCGTGCCTGCCTGTACGCCTCCAATCTCGTCGTTGTAGACATCCCCGAAGGCATGACAATCATCGGTGAACGTTCCTTCATGTGGTGCACTAGTTTGAAAGAAATAAAGTTCCCAAAGTCGTTAACATCAATTGGTAGCTACTCCTTCCATACTTGCTCCAGTTTAGAAAGGGTCGTTCTCCTTCACACAAACGCTCAAGAATTAGGTAGAGCGGACTTCTGGAATTGCACAAGTTTAAGAGAGATGAAGGTCCCGGACTCGCTTCAAACGTTTGGTGACAATATCTTCATGAGCTGCTACAAGCTAGTCCCCTCCGACATTAACGTTGGTTGGGGCCATGATGTGTCCAAGGTAGTCGCCTACCTCCGCTCTATACAATAATTGCCATTAAAACAAATCTTTTGAAAAGCAAAGATTCTTCTAACCTCAACACGTTTTACCTCCCCAAGCTCTCCTTATAATCCCCCTTCGCCTCATTTTCCCTCAACCTATACCCCAATATAAGCTGCCAAAGACACAGCTGCCTCAGCGCCCCAACGGGAATATCAACCTCCTGATCTTCCTCAATTTTACCAGCTTTGTCGGGACCTCCGTCGAGAACGAACTTCACGAGTAACTGCGACGAGCAAAAAGTAAAGTCAACGTGGTGTGAGAGAGAGTTAAAAAATTGTTCAATTTTCGTCCTCGCTGAGGGCGGACCGTCTCACCTTCATCGTATCAATTACTTCCGGCGTAATCCCCTCCGTAAGTGCCTGAACATTTTCCTTATTCAAACTCGCCAGATACCCTCCCAAACCTCCTCCCGCATCCGGGCTTCCCGGGTCGAGTCCTGCGGTTAAGCCCATGTTTGCTGTTGAGTCACGAGATTCGGCCGCTAGAGCCGCTTTGAGGGATTCGGCTTCGGCTTTGAGGGTGTTGATGTAGTCCTGGGCTTCGACTTCGATTGAGGTGCCATCGTCGAGGGAGACGTTAAGGATCCCGCTTACGGCGGGCTCTTCGAGGGAGCTGAGATATGTGTTAGTAGAAATATTGTAAAAGCTCATAGCTTCGCTCCTCATTTCAGCTCCTCGCTCCTATCTCCTATCTCCTCACTCACCTGCCATCGCTCCCCTCGAGCAATATGTTGTTCGCGACGGCTCCTGCTGCCCTCTCCTGGTTGACGACTCCCAGTCCCTTCTCGAACTCCTCCCAGCTGATCTTCCCGTCATTATTGGCGTCGAAGAACTTCAGGAACGTGGTCTGCTCAAAGGCCGGAGCGTCGCCTCCGTAAACCTCCCTCAGCATCGAGGCGATCTCGTCGCGCTCAATGTACCCGGAATTGTCGGCGTCGATTTTATCGAAGGCCTTCTTGTACTCCGCCACTGAGTGGGATTCGATGCTCATCAGCTGTTAGGGTGGGGAGAGTACGTCCGGTTAGATTCAGCCGTTTGCTAGGAGCGAAGCAACGAGCCAACGTTTATATTTTCGCTCGCAACCCACTACCGCACCGAAACCCAATTCTAACTCGTCACTTCGCTCCTAAAGCCGCTCCGCTCCTCACCTCCTTCAACGCCAACACATACTCTGCATTGCGAAACATGTACCCGGTCATCTGCAGCTGAAAGCACAATGCCCCCAGCTTCTCCCCCTTGACCTTGGCTATGACGTCGACTCCCATGGCTGGGTTGGTCCCCATGCCTCCTATGAGGCTCCCCACTGCGTCGGACATGGCGTTGATGACGAGAGGCTGAGCGGAGGAGAGGAAATCAGTTATCACCTGCGAAGGCGTCATCGAGGACATCAGCCGGAAGAGGGCCCCGGACTCGCCGACTATGCCGGCGTTCTGCTCCGCCATCCGCGCCCGGAGGGAGGAGAGGGCAGATCCCCACTTGAGGTCTTCGGATAAGTCCTCAAGGTCGTCGTCCTCCTCCTCATCTCCATCCTTGGAGGACGCGGAGAGGCGCGTTGGCCGGTTAACCTGGGAGAGAGCTTTCGGGAGGTGCGCGCGCGTCGATGTGGGCGTGCGCTGAAGAAAGGCGGTGTGGTGGAGAGGTGAAAAAGCCGGGCTAAATGCGAACGAGGTCGATGAAGCGAAGCAGAAGAGAAGGAGTGGTGCCGCTACAGTCAGCTTCATTTTGTGGGTATAAAGTGAGGAGTTTGTACAGTTTGAGTGAAAATGGGTGTTATTGTAAATTATTCTAGTTGGGCTTGGGAGTATCTAGCCTTGCAAAGTTAAACCAATTTGGTGATTTGCTGAAAAGTTGATCGAATCGACATTGATATTCATTGATATTCATACGCGTCTCCTCATTCAACATAGCACTTGATTAAATATTTATTTCTTAAGATTATTCATTTAAAATCATTTTATTTTTTATAACTCGCGCTGCTCGGAGTGCGCACAGTACTCGGCGGCGAAAACACCGCTCCCTGCGGTCAAACTTCTCAGCTTGGTGGAGTATCCAAGAATGCTCTTGAGCGGGACCTTCCCAACCATAACTTGTTTCTCGCTGTCGTTGACGGAGTTGACCTCGGATACGACGCCTCCTCTGTTGTTGAAGTCGCTAAGAACGTTGCCGATGTAGTCGTTGTGGACATTCACCGTCAAGGTCATCTGCGGTTCGAGTACGACGACTTCGCCTTCTCCCGCCGCCCTCAAAAGTTTTTGTATGGCGAAGTTCGCCGCGGCCCTGATCGCGCCCGCCTGGTCGTCTCCGTAGCCGTTTTCCGTCGAAACCTGACGATCGTAGCGAGCGTGAAGAAGGTTGGTGTTAATCAGTTAGTTATAGACTAAACCCTTTCGTCGTCGCTTCGCTCCTCACGGCCCCATATTTCTCACCTCCAGCACCGTGCACCTAACATTCGTGAGCTCGTTCCCCTTGGGACCTCGCTGCAAGGCGCCCTTGATACCACTGATCAGGGCGATTGCGCACTTGTTCTCGACGCCTTCGCCGCCCCCATCCTCGTCTATCTCCTCCGTATCCTCTGTCTCTCCTGCCTCCTCCGCCTCCTCCCCCCCGAAATCCATCTGCAGCCAGCTCTTGGCAACATCGCTCAGAACAATGCTGTTGTCGGCCAATATTGTCTGGCCCTCCACACCACCATCGATGCCTTCCCCTCCCCCCCCCTCCACGCCCTCAAGGCGCAGAGCAACGGCCGCCTGGATCCTGTTGCCGGCGATTTCCCTCTCGAAATTGATCAATTCCTCGCCTCCGAGGACCGTCTCCGGAGTCAGAGCCTGAGAAGAGCGGAGCGAGTCGCAAACGAAGGGGTGATTGTCATGTTAGAAACGGCTAAGAAGTTGGCAGCAGCGACATTACGCACGGAAGTACCGGCGATGCACGTCGATATTTAGTGCACGTGCCTTCCTAGCTCGTCGCTTCGCTCCTCGCCACCTCTCACCTCCTTCAGGGCGACTGCCGGTTCTCCGATCTTGACGTCGCATTTGAATTCGCGAGTGAGCCTGTCGCAGACGACTTCAACATGCAGCTCTCCGAGTCCGCTCAGCAGTATCCCGCCCCCTCCGCCCATTCCCGAGGAGTCACCATCTCCAGTCTCTACATTCAAAGACGGGTCCTCGACGCACAGAATTCTCAAAGCCTCCTCTAATTTCCTCTCATCCTCGCTCCCTTTTGGCTCCAGCTTCACCGTCAGCACGGGCTTGGGCGCGCTGACCCCTCCCAAGCAGACGTTCCTCGTCATAGGGTCGCCGCTCAACACCAGGGTATCTCCAGTCTCGACGTTTTTCAGCCCCACTATCGCGCAAACTGAGCAGCAAGCGGGGCGACCGAGGAGCGAAGCGACGACTTAGATACAACAGACCTGTGTATTTTTGTAGACATCCTCGCAGACTTTTCGCTTCTCACCTTCGCCGCTCTTGGCGACGCCGTCCTCCAGGGCGTCCATCTTGCCCCCGCTCAGCTCCAGCAGCGCAGACGGCCGCTCGACCTTGTTTTTCCCTGCCTGCCCCGTCTGCAGCATTTCGGCGTTGACGCTGCGCAAGGTCTTGCGCGACTCTAAGGTCCCGCTGAAGACGCGGGCGAATACGACTCGGCCGTCGCCTCCGCCCCTTCCTTTCACGTGCACGACCTTGAACGCCAGGGCCAATAGCGAGTCGTGAAGAGGGTGCCCCAACGGATAATCGTCCTTGGATTTTTTCTTCTTCTCGGCCTTCTTCTGCTTCTTGGTTTTCTTCTCCCCCTCGCCGGCCACGCTCTGGACCGCCGGAGCGGGCACGTCCAGCGGTGAAGGAAGAAAGCTGCATATCGAATCCAAGATGGGCTCAATCCCCTTGCGCTTCAGGGCGGCCGCCGCGACAACCGGCATGGCCTTGTTGTTTATCGTGGCCTCGCGGAGCGACTTAATCAACACTGACTGCGGCGGAATTGTCTCCTCGAGGTAGTGTTCCGATATCTCTCCGTCGTCGACCTCCGCCAACGACTCGATCAAATTGAACCGTGCCTCCTCTGCCGCTCCAAGCATTTCATCGCCAACGAGAAGTTCCTCCACGGCCAGCTGCGGCCTCCCCCCCTTCCCCTTGTCGCTCTCCTCCCACACGATCCTCCGCATCGGGTTCGAGACGAGGTCCACGACGCCGACGAACTCCCCCTCGACCGCATCGGGGAAGGCCGGCACGACCTTATTCGTCAGTTCGCACTTTACTAACGGCATCTGAATGGGCACTGCGTGGGAGCTCGATCCGTCCTGTCTCTTGAGCTTCTTGTTCAACGTGTCGACGGCGTTGTAAAAGTCGGCGCCGACCCTGTCCAGCTTATTTATGCACGATATGCACGGCAGAGGCGAGGGGAGTACGTTACCATCGTCGCTGATTTCACCATTATCATTATCGCCGACGTCGAGGAGGAGGTTCCCCGCAACTCCTAACCTCTGCATCGCTGTCCAGACAGTCTCGGTCTGAGCCTGAACTCCCTCCACGCCGTCCACCACCAGAACGGCGCCGTCGAGCACCGCGACGCTGCGAGATATCTCAACGGAAAAGTCCACGTGGCCTGGAGTGTCTATCAGGTTGATCTTCGTGTCGTTTTTGTTTGCGCCGCCCCAACCCAAACTAATGCACGCGCTCTGAATAGTTATCCCCCTCTCCCTCTCCGCGGGCAGGAAGTCAGTGACGGTAGTGCCGCTGTCGACCATGCCGGGGTTCACGACGACGTCGCTCACGTCCAGGAAGTTCTCGGTGATGGTCGTCTTGCCCGCGTCAACATGCGCGAATACCCCCACGTTGCGTAGGGTCGGAAGGTGCGAAGTGGAGGGGTAGGAATGTGCGAAGCGTAGCGTGTAGGTACGAAGCTTCGAGAGCAACGTGGATCTTGAAATTGAGGAGAGGAAGAGGCTGCGGGTGGAGCGCTGGATGGGGGTGAACATCTCGAGCGAACGGGCTGAAGAACGTGCCAAGGCGAGGAGGTCCTGTATTCCCTCGCGGCCGTAGACAAACCAACGGACTCAACGTCGGCTGAAAGTGATATGATGATTACGTATTCTGCTGACTCGGCGATGAAAAAAGTGGATTCGAGATCGTCCAAATTTGGAAACAAAGTGCGTTTTCCAAACAAGAAAATAGGCTTGTAGGTCTATTTGCAGAACCCAATATCTAAAGTTCACCGCTTATAAATCCGAATATAACGATATCCGTCATCAACAACTCTAAGAAGTAAACACGCACAGAAAAGACCAGACTCCTACGTTCCCCGTATAGTCATTAAAGAGACCAGCAAGCCACCTCGCACGAAGGAAAAGACTCATCGTTTTCATCAAGTCTCTCAAAAAACCTTCACATCGGTCGAATCCCAAGTATTTTGCGCCCATCCCACGTTTCAACCATGACTTCGCTACACCCTATAACACCATACTTCTCACAGCCGCACATGAAGAGGCCAAAAACGAATCTCAAGGACAGCACGCACGTCTCCGAGAGTAACGAGGCGAATCCTCTTGGGAATCCAATTCCCCTGCTGAAGGAGCGTCCTGTCACGCCCGATATCGATCTCGACCTGCTTCTTAGCAGTGAGTCCGTTGACGCCGTCTCGTCCGACGTGGAGGGCAGTCTGCAACCGCCGGTGACGCCGATGGTCCCTCAGTTCGGCACAAGTCGTTCAATGTGGGGTGTATCGAAGTCGTCTCCGGTCCTGAATCACATGGTGAGTAGATGACGTTCGAAGCAGCAGAACTTTACTTATATATGAAACGTCGTAGTACCGAATTCCACTCCGTTCGTAACCACAGTCGTCCATCGCCCTTGCCGCCCCTCACACTTCTCCATCACCTACCTGCCACCGCTAATCTCTCAGCGCGGCGACTCTCATGACTCCGACGCTGACTTCATGTGCTTCACCCTAGACCTCCCCCAACACGAACCCCAAAACCCCCAAAATCCCGCCTACGGGACCGAGCTGTCCTCGTTCCCCCCCCCCACCTCCCCTACCTCCCCTCGTTCTCTTCTGGACCAGGAGCCGACACATGAACCGCTAGCCTCCGGCGCCTTCGACCCCTCTCACCCTCCCCCAACCTGGAGCAGCTTGATCGCCGGCGTGCTGAACTCCAGCATCAACCGCGACGCCGACATGGACTACGCCCTCAAGGGCATGGTCTCCCCGAAAGCCGCCAAGTGCACCATGAGGAGAGTAGTCAGCGACGGCGACATTAAAAACTCCATCAGTCAGGCCGGCGACGATTTATCCCTTACTTCCCGCTTGCTGTTCTCCACTCCTCCTAGGTCCTCTAGTTCTCCGTCGTCGAAGGGCAAGAAAAAAAGGGTAAGCTTCAATGAGTCCGTCACCATCTACAAATTCTGCAAGCACTACCAGGACGCGTCCTTAGGAGAGGTCAAGCACAGCGATCTCTGGTGGTCGAACGAGGACTATAGCGTCTTCAAGCAGGCGCTGCTATTCAGGGCCCACTTGGGCTTTCCGGGGGAGGACGACGAGTCTCCTATCAAGCAAAAAAACAGCAGCAGCGGAAGATTCAAGGTTTGTTCCATTTGAGAATCAGTCCAAGTAGTAGTAGTTCATTAGCTATTCAGTAATTCAACAACAAAAGTTATACATTATCTATCGAAACTGGTCTTCTTCTTCACCTTCTCCTTCGCTACCTTCGCTAAATTCACCTTCATCCAGAACTCCTTCCAAAACTTCAGAATCAAAATCGTCGGGGGCGAAAGTCGCCCTCTTCACTCTGTCCTCTTCCTCTTGCTTCTCAATCTCATCGTTGATGCCCTCCCAAATGTTCCTCCCATGGGCCCCCCCCTCCTCCCTTATCTTCTGCCTCTCGTGCTCTTCGAGGTCGTGCATCTTGCCCCCAACCTCTAGCCTGTGGGAGCATTTGGCGCCTCGTTTTTCTATCACGTCCAGCGACTCCACCATCGGCCGTAACCACGAGGGCAGCAAGTACGCAGAGTTCTCCGGGTGTGTTTCGTCTACTCCGGGCTGGTAATTGTACAGCATTTCGGCACAGTCCTGCCCCAGCTTCGCAGGGTTGACGGGGACCGTGCTCAACGGGGGGTCGCAAGGCCACTCCTGAACGACCCACAAAACTAAGCTATAAGCAGCATCAAAATCGGCTTCTCCGTGAACTTTCTTTATCTGCGATATTTTCCGAACCACTTCGAGCGTGAAACCTGCCTCCAGCCTCTTCCGACCCTGGACTCCCGAGGCTGTGACGAGGTGGGGTGAGAAAAGCTGTGTTCGTACTTCGTGCTATTATTGCGTTCCTGATTCGTCGCTTCGCTCCTCGCAGTGCCTCACCCCATGCTCTGTCTATCAAACTTGTCCGCACTGCCTCGAGCCCCTGCTTGGCCGCCCGCATTACTGCCGATGACGGCGAGTGCGATCTCTTCTCCACCTGTATCTCCTCCTTCTCTGAAAACCCCACGCTCAACCCTCCCCGGAAGTTGTCCAGCTCACTCCCCCTGCTTGAAGATTGGCGTTCTAGAGTTAGAACTGAATTGAATTGGAAATCGCCGGGTGTCGTTATAATTCAACGTAAAACTATTGAGGATTTCCAGCTCGTCGCTTCGCTCCTCACTTCGGCTCACCTTGGCTGCCAAGACATCTCCCTTCCTCGGTCAGTTCCCATTGTGCTCACGCTCCTGCTAGACGTGTAACTGCTGACGCTGTGGCTGCTGCTAGTGCTCCTGGCGTCATCCTCTGTTTCGGAATCTTCCTCTATTATCGAATCCGATCGACCCGCAGACCCGAAGTTCATCTTCTCCTCTGCTAGTAAGCAGTTCTGTGTGAAAGAAAGAAAGAGAGTTTGAGAGGATTAGAGGGCTAAAGGCGGCTCGGCGAAACAAGCTTCGACAGATCGTTAACGTGCTATCTCCCCCTGAGAATCGAACTTAGAGGCGATTTTTGTAAACGCAAGGACCAAATCCCAAGCCAGGAAGACTCACTTTACCAGAGCTAGATCGGTAGTATAATCGGTAGAGCTAGCTGCAGCACCCTGTTCCAAATCCAAACCTCCAAAACCACCTCCCGCAAGCAAAAAACATGGCAGAAAAGAAGCAGGGGACAGCTAAATGGTTCAACCGCAAGAAGGTGAGCCCCCTCCCCCCCTTCTCCCGCAAGGAATAAATAAAATCTTCTCTCTTGACAACCTGCTGCCCGTCCCCCGTTTCCCATTCAAGTGTTGTGTATTTCTCTAACCCCGCTCCTCTCCACCCAACCACCGCCCCCCCCCCGTTTATGCAGGGGTGTGGTTTCGTAACGAATGGGGATGGATCCGACATTTTCATCCACCGTAAGAACCTGGTGAAGGTTAGCGGAGAGGGAGAAGCTATCTCCGGCAATCCGTACCTCTTAGAGAATGATGTTGTCCTTTACAACATCGGCGAGTACGACGGAAAGCCGGTCGGAGTCGACATAGAAATGCACCCGGACTGCGAGGGAGGGGTCATGCGGGTGTACAAGCGAAATTATCCCAGAAGAGGGAGGAGCAAGGGCGCCGGAGACAAGGATGAGGAGGGCGGGGAGGTAAGGAGATGCGACGAGCGAATCGAGTCGCATGGAAGGTTGCGTTGTCGGTATTAGAAATGGTGGTGGACTCGGCAGCAGCTACGTTGCGTACGGAAGTATTGGCAACGAGCGCCGAGATCCCTTAAACGCGCCTTCTCAGCTAGTCGCTACGGAAGCTACTCTACTTGTACAGTGTTCCACAGTGTATCTAACACGATGCTTTTATTGCGCAGGACGCTGACCAGTCTGCAATCACTGACACAAGCCTCAAGCTCGACTCCGAAGGAGCCGCCGTCGCCGGGGAAGCTGACGCCAAGAAGAAGAAAAAGAAAAAGAAGAAGAAGAAGAAGAAACCGAAGGCCGACGGCGACGAGGGCGAGGCTGAGAAAGAGGCCGAAGATTCGGCGACGGAAGACGACGAGAAAAAGGGCCGCGGGCGCTCCGTTGCGGGACAGGGAGAAGAAGGCGGAGACGGCAAGGAGAGCAAGAGCGCCAGCCGCAGGAGGAGGAGGAGGAAGGGGCCGGGGAGGGAGGGCAGGAGCACGTCCGCTGTCGGCGACGCCGGCGGAGAGGGAGAGGGAGGTGGCGAGAAAAAGGATTAGACAGTAAGATGAGGATGAGGTTGGTGGGATATGAAAAAGAAAACAAAAAAACTAAGGTGCCCGCGACGACCGACCCGGACAAGAAGAAGTAGAAGTAGAACAAGAAGAAGAAGAAGAGAAGAAGAATTAGAATTAAAAAATCCCACTCCCCTTACCACCACCCACTCCTCTTCCCCCCCCCTCCTCTTCCCTCACTTCAAATACTTGGTATCCCCCAAAAACCACATCGCCAAAACCTGCATCCCCGCAAATCCCAGAACCACAAACTCCCTCTTCGGCCCCTGCTCACTCGTCCTCCTACTCAAATTATTCCCATAAGTCTTCAAAGTAAAATACCCCATCCCCCCCGCCGTCCCCAAAAGCGCTAAATTATAAACCCAATACCCTCCCACAATCCCAGCCAATAAATTAACGCACAAACCGAAATACTTGTACCCAGAATAACACGCTACTTCGATTATTTCACAGGGGGCTTCTAAAGCGTAATACGCTACTCGGATCGCTAAGACTTCTAAACCCTGGAGGAAGAGACACGAGAATATTGTGTTCTGTAAGTAATCGGGGGTGAAGGTACCGGAGGTACCGGTTAAAAGACCGGAGAGGAGGACGTAGGTTATTAAAGACATGGTGGGGATGTAGAGGTCGGGGGCGTTTGGGTCGATGGAAGGTTTAGCGAAGCCAGTGTCTGTTTTTAGACGTTTCCAGTCTTGAGAAGGGGGGGGGGATGGGGGGGGGGGGGTGTTTGATTTCGAGATTCGTTAATTTGGTGTTGCGTTTTCAAACGTCTCCCCTATTGTTTTGTGAACGCTTTCTATTTCTTTTTTAACTCACCTTTTTTGAACCAAGGGTTCAAAAGACTCGTCAACTTAACCCCAACATAAACATGACTAACCGCAAAATACTGCCTCAAACTGTCATAGTATCCTTCGGCTCGGGGGGTGAACTTGGAGAAGGTCTGGGAGGCGAGGGTGGAACCGGCGGAGAGGCCGAGGTCTAGCATTTGAGATTGAGAGGTTTGACCGCCCATTAGGGAGGCAGCCGCGAGGGTGGGGTTAAAGGTGGAGGGCTGAGGGGGTTTTGAGGGGAGGGGGTTGGGGGGGAGGTTAGGAAAGTGGCTTTGAGAAAGCTCGATCGGTATGCTATGTGTAATGCTGTAATGCTCACCTGCTGCTGCTGCTGCTGCTGCTGCTGCTGCTGCTGCTGCTGCTGCTGCTGCTGTTGCTGCTGCTGCTGCTGAATGGGCTGCTGCTGCTGCTGAAACTGCTGACTCTGCTGCTGCTGCTGCTGCCCCTGAAACCCTCCTGTGTTGTTACCATAGTTACCGTACGTATTGTTGTACGCTGAGTTCGGGTTCTGATTGGGATTCTGACGGGCGTGAGGAGGCGTCTGGCCGGTTGGTTGAGAGTAGAAGTTGGCGGACATGGTTTTACTTTTGTTTTACTTTTATTTTGTCCGAGCGTTGGGAAGCTTTTAAAAGGTGCTTTAAAAGGCGCTTAAATAGCAATACAATAACTGTGTCGGGTAAATTATTTCGCAAAAATATCATTAAAGTGTCAGTGATTGATATTATATCATTAGTACATGCGTATATATACCCCTAACAGGTCGTTTATTAGCACTTGTGGATGCCACAATAGAATGAAAAACAAACCGAACGAAAGCAGGGTTTCAGGTTCATTTTATGTTACATACGCTACAATTAGAAACCATTTATTTGCATATTGCTATCATACGAGATACATTTGCACAACGAAGCGGAAGTGCTCGACGGTAAAATGAATGTACCTCTGCCAAATTTGAAATTGAGTTTCGCAGAGAAATAACCAAAATAAATTGCAAAAGGCCAGGCCCTTTCTATTCACACATTCCATGTTACGATCAATCAGATTATTAGCTAAAGGTGATATATATCCAATCAAATCACGTCTTTCATACCTCCTCACCCTCCTCAACCTCTTCATTTCACTCCTTTTCACTCCCTTTCACTCCCGCAGGTCCCGGAACCTCCTCCCACAACTTCCTCGACCGCCTAACCCTAACCTGCGCAGGCGGCTTCGGCGGCCGTGGTTCAATATCCTTCGAGCACCTCCCCCGTTCCAAGCGTCGTCCCGACGGCGGAAACGGCGGCAACGGCGGTTCCGTCCTAATCCGTTCCTCCTCCAAAGTCCAGAACCTACAAAAACCAACCACGTTACATTTAAAAGCAGGAGACGGAGGGATGGGACACGGGCAAAAAAAGCATGGTAAAACGGGTGAGAATCTCGTCTACTCCGTTCCTAACGGTATAATAGTAAAGCAAATAACCTACCCAAACCACGTCTGCGATCTAGAAACATGGTTAAACGAAGGTAACGATTCCTCCTCCTACGACAAAAAGTCAATTAAGACAATAGCGGATTTGAATGTAGACGGTAGTGAGATATTAATATCAAAAGGCGGCGTAGGTGGTATGGGAAACGCGAATTACATCTCCCTATACGGTCGAGATTTAGCAGTACAATCTAAAGTATCAGAGGCCGCAGTGCCGAGCAAGGACCCTGAGAGCTGGAGGGTCGTGCTGGAACTCAAGAGCATTGCGGATGTGGGGTTGTTGGGGATGCCGAATGCTGGGAAGTCGAGTCTTTTGAGTTGTTTGAGTAAGGTGAGCCGATTAAGAGAGAGAGAGGAGGAGGCCAACGGTGTTCCCCACATGGAAATCATTGTTACTTTGATTCTAACCCTTGTCGCAGGCGAAGCCGACGGTCGATAGCTACGCGTTTACGACGTTGAGCCCCACGGTGGGCAAGGTCGAGTTCGACGATGGATTTGAGCTGAAGATGGCGGACGTGCCTGGGATAATCAAGGGGGCGAGCGAGGGGAGGGGAAGGTGAGAGAGAGAAGACCGGAGGAGGGAATTATTCTTTTACGTGATTTTTTTATCGCTCACCACGTCTGTATTCGCGCAGGGGACTGAGATTCTTAAGACACGTCGAGAGGACTGAATGCCTGTGCTACGTCGTCGACTCCTCAGGATTTCCAGAGTACGATTTGGAGGTCATCTTCCGGGAGATAGAAGGTTACGAGGGGGGCGGCCTCTTAGACAGGGGCGCGATCGTGGTCTGCAATAAGATGGACCTGTGCGGGGAGGAGGAAGAGAGGGAGGAGATTATGGAGAAGATAGGGAGGAAGGCTAATGAGCTGGGGCTGTACGGTGAAGTCGTGGGTTGCTCGGCGCTGGAAGGAGAAGGTGAGGTATTTGGGAACTCGTATTTGCGCGAGCTACCACTTTCCATTTCTAACCCGCTAACGCTAACATTTACGCTCGTCGCAGGGTTGGAGGGAGTGGCAGAGGGTGTTAGAAGAATATGCGAGGAGTCAAGACAGCAATGAAAATATAAACCTATAATTTATGTAAAAAGAATGTTGTTTTTTTTTCGCCTCTAAAACCCCCCACCCAGAAACTCCACACTACGGCCACAACTCCTTACTCATCATCCTCCTTCTTCCCCTTCAACTTCTGCGACGAACGAAGCAAGTCGCATACAGTTGACATTCATGAGTTAGAATATTGTTTGCGGTAGTGGATACCAGCTACAAGCACCTCCTCGCTCTGCTTCATCCTCACCTTCCTAAATATCTGCGCCCATGTCTGACTCCTAACCCTCTCCTTCTTCGTGATACATGAGAAGTCGAGTTTGTGCAGCCTCGGCAGCAGGTGAACGACGTAGTTCCTGTAGTGCTTCTTGGCAGCCACGGGGTTGCCGTGGAGGGCGAGGTTGGTAAGGGAGGGGAGGTTCGCCAGGGCTTTGAGGTCGCCGAACTTGGAGATGTTGTTGGCTTGGAGGTAGAGGACGGAGACGTTTTTGAAGGGTTCCATGGTGAGGCCGATTCTATAAAAGAGGCGATATTTTTGAAAAGAGTTAGACACTTCTCCCTCCTCAATCCCTTCCTTTACTGCCTTCACATCACATCACATCACATCGCCTCTCTAGGCTCTCTCACCTCGGAATCTTATTGTAACTCAAATCAAGCCATTGTAAATCAGTCGCATTCTCGATCACCATGTCGATGTACTTGTGAAAGTTTTCTAAGTCGTCGATCTCGTTGCTCGATATCCTCAGGCTCGTCATTCCCTTGAGCTTGACGATTTCCTGCGCCTTCCCTGCATGGGTTGGGGAGGTCGGGCTTGTTGTGGTCTCTTCAGGTGAATCAGAATCGACCAGCTCCTTCAGGTTCTTTATTTCCATGAAAGAGTAATCGACCACTTGGGCCTGCGTCAGGACGGGGGGGATTCCGGGCATCTTGAGGAGATATTGGGGGGGTTGGGGGGCAAAGGGAAGTTGTGTTGTGGATAAGTTGGGAGAGTGAAACTTTGGACAAGCAACGCTATGTAGGATTGACCTGTGTATTTCGCCGAAGTTTTGGGGTAGCTAACGGGGGAGCAGTAGACAAGAAAACGAAAAGTCTAGGAAAGGGTATAGAAAGTCCCGAAAGTCCCAACAGGCGGTTCCAGGTTCCAGAGAGCAAAGCTCTGAAAAGGAGGGGACACTTCTTCAGTCATGTCCTACGCTGCAAACAGCCCCCTGCTGCAACAACACTTTAGCATTCAAGTCAAGGGCGGCAACGAAGTGGAGGGTACGGTTGGCACGCCTCAGACCCAGACCCAGGCTTCCCAAGAGGGTTTCCCCCCAGGAGCGGACGTTACTGCCATGCACAACGAAATTCCGCACGACGCATTGGTACTGCTTTATTCGGGTACCCAAAGCAAGTACAAGGTCGAGTTCTCGGACGGAAGTATGGCGTATTTGCCAGTTGCCGAGGTCACGCCCAGGAGGGAAGTGACGCCCAAGCAGGAGGCCAGCAACTACGAAAGCTCATTCGTTGGAGGTGAACTTGTGGTGGTAGATGACGACAGCATGGGCAGTACACCGCAACAAGCGCAACCACTAAGACGACAGCAGTCCCACCAAGAACAGACCGTAGAAATCCCAAAACCCTGCATATCACCTACCACCTTCCAAATCGCCCGAATGGACCCAATCCCCTCCACATTCAATACCACATTCAATACCACGACCACGACCACGACCACGGCCACGGCCACGGCCATCAGTCCAAGCCAGCAACGCCAATCTGTGAGAACGGCTCAGAAGCGACAGCGCGACTATGAACTGTTCAAAAGCGATCCCACCTTTGTCAAGAAGAAGTTCAACGAGTTGAAGGAAAAGTTAGTCATTAGCGGAGGCAAAGAGGAGTGGTTGGAAGATTGGAGCGTCGACATGACGCCGTCAACGCTTTATTTCGTAGCCCCTGGTCGGCAGAAGTTCCGATCCACTCATGAGGTCATTCGGCATTTTGATCTCACGGCTGTCTCGTCGCCAAGGAAGAAAAGTGCAGCAGCAACAACAACAGCAAGAAAGCCGCCGCAACTCATCATGGAGATTGACTCCGGCAAGCAACCGGGGACGATGCTGAAGAAAGCCATCATTAAGCCCCTCCTCGAGCTGATTGGGCGTAAGGGCGACTTCGACGATGAGATTTCCAAGATAACCAACCTCTTCACTGCTGAAAACCCGCCCTCAAAAATTCTCAACTGCCCCGATTTCCGAGTCTACGACAAATACTTCCTGTCCGAAGCCATCTCCGTCAACTTGGTTAGCATGTACTTGTTCTGCTGGGAGCGGCAGGAAATGTATCACCGCAAGAAATCCAATCCTGCCAACCACAAAAGCCAAGATAAGTCGTCTTCGTTTCCTATTTTTTCCAACTACAAGTGGTGCAACGTGTACAGGGAGCTCGACAGAGGCACTCGCTTCCTCCGGGGCCAACTTCTCAAGCCGCACGTGAAAGCTTGTAAGAGTGTGGTCCTGGCGAAGAGGAAACAACTCGCGTCAGAACCGCCCGCTGTTGTGACTGCCAACGACCCGCAGAATATTATCAGCCAGGAGCTCGCCTCTCCCACCCCGGAATCAATAGCGGAAGTCCTCTGGTACTCTTTGATTTACCGCCGAGCCAACAGTGTCTGGACGTGGGATGCCCTCGGAGGCATTCCCCCCCTCCCTAAAAACGCTGAGGAAACGAAGAAATTCAATGCCCTAATGTCCAGCTTCGAAGGTATAAAAGATGAAACTCCCAACGGCAAATTCTTTGCAACTTGCCACATCGACAGTGGAGGCATGGACAAGTACAAGTTGTACTTGAGGGAGCTGCTGGGAACCATCAATAAAGGACCCAATAAAGGTCGTCGATTAATTGACGTAATGGGCGCAAATATCTCGGACATAATTCTAAGCGATGAGAAGGCGACCGAAACCTCCACCAAAACCAAGGCTGAGAGGATATTCGACACCATCATTCCTCTCAAGGGCAACGGCAGATTCTTTTGCTGGCAGATAACTAGCGACATAATCGAAGGTTGCGGAATTGAGGAGGGAAAGGAGTGGATGGAGCTTGGGCCCGGGGCATTGAGTGGAGTCGAGAGAGTCTTCTTCGGAAAGGCTGCAGACAAATCCAGCAGGGGCAAGTTCATATTCAAAGAGATCAAGGCGAGGTTCGGCGAAATTAGTGATAGTGTGCAGAAGAATATAGTGCAGGATATTTGTAGAATCATACGTGGACTTCAAGATCACGTCTTCGAGCACATGGGGCTCACCTTCAGGAAATTCCGAAACCTTGACATCAACATGAAGAACCTAGAGCACTGTCTCTGCGAATTTTTCAAGTACTGCAACATGATCGAAAACTTAAACGGTGCGAAGAAGACGGTGTACGAGCCGACCAAGGAAACAGGCACGAAAATGAACATGGACTTGAATCGGAAATGCTGCGTTTGTGACGATGCCGGGAGAGGCGCCAACGCTGCCGGCAAGCAGAGGTTCAACGAAACGCTATCAGTCAGGCGCATGTGCGCCTCGTGCGCAGAGGTATTTTGCGAGGGGTGCGTTGGCGTTCTCGGAGAGTGGACTGGGAAATTTGGCCAGGAGGGGCAGTGGTCCTGCCCGTTTTGCGTAGCGTGTGAGGCAGGAAAGGCGAGCTCGACCACAGGAGCGACCTCCGCAAAATGCTCTGAAAAATCAAAATTATAATGCTACAATTTCAATTTTATGAACACAAAATAACAGAACACGTTCCCCTCTTTACTAACCCTAATCATTATTCTTCCTCGCCTTCTTGTTTGTCGCCTTTTTATTCTTCTCGTCCCATTCCTTCGCCAGACAGACGTCGAACTTGACTGGGGTTTTGGAACTTGCAAACCTGAAGACATCGCTACCCTGAGAAAACCTGTTCTCCTTTCCGCCCTCTTGCTCGCCCAGCTTCACGACCCAGTTCCTGTCGACGACCTTGCCAAGCACCCTGTCGAGGGTTTCGTCGCCCTTCCTTAGACACTTCAGACTCCCGACCATGATCAGCTTCATCTTGGCCCTGCTCAGAGCGACGTTAAGTCTCCTGACGTCCTTCAGCAAGTTTCCGACGTCGCCGTTGCTGTTGCTCTTAACGAAGGAAATCATGATGATCTTCTTGTCGCGGCCTTGGTAGGTATCAATCGTATTAATTTCCAAGCCTCTCGTCTCGACGCAGGTGCTCAAGTACGGATCCGCCTTAAGGTACCTCGATACCTGCGCCCTGTACGGGGAGATGACACCGACATCCCCCAAATCGATCCCCCCCCTCTCGCCCAGGGCCTTGACGATCTTCGAAATGAGCCCGGTCTCGGTCTTATTGTAAACCTCGCCTCCGGCCTTGGTCTCGAGGTCTGCACCGAGTCCGTCAGTGTCCAGAAACGTGACCACGTTCTGGGGCGCCATGACCTGGCGGAGCCAGCGATCCATGGACCCGCGCTCGCTTCTGTCCCAGCCCTCCTTGTAACTGACGACACCGTCCCTAACGTCGTCCGTGCCACACTTCAAGAGGCCATTGTAACACACCTCGTTGACCAAATAGCAAATATCGCTGTGCATGCGGTACTGCAAGGTCAACTTTACAACCGGATCGCGACCGTCAAACTTTTCCGCCAGCCGCCTCATCAAGCTGACGTCATAGCCAGCGGCGGCGGCTGCTTCGCTCTGCACCAGCGGCGCCATTTGGAGGTGATCGCCGACGAGCACAAAACTATCGGCGTAGAAGAGCGGCCCCAATATCGCCGGCTGCGTGATCTGTCCCGCCTCGTCAACGATGACGACGTCGAACTTCTTGTTCTTCAACAAGCTCATTTTGTTCATGCTCAAGCAGGTGCAGCCCACGACGGCCGCCTCGTTAACGACCTGCATGAGCTTCTCCCCGGATGTGCCGTTGAACTTCCTCTGCGCGAGAACTTCAGGGCGAATGCCCTCGATATCTGGTGCGGCCTTGGACCTCAGGCCGAGCCTGACGATGTCTCCGGCGCCGTCCTCACCCACGCCAACCCCGCTCTCCATTAACTTGGTCAGCAAGTTATCGACCGCAGTGTGGGTGTAGGACGAGACCAGGACCTTCAACCCCCGAGCCACCATGAGCCTAATCAAGAAGCAGATTGTCGAGGTCTTGCCGGTTCCTGGCAAACCCTGAATGACCATGTAGTCCTTCATGCCAATGACCCTCTCGACCGCCCTCTGTTGATCCTGGTTCAACACGCTGTGGAAATCAAAGCACAAATCTTCGAGGTCGCACCCGACTAGCTTCCCCCCTCCCTGGGCAAACAGCAAGTCATTCGGAACTCTCTCGAATTTCGGCGTTTCAAGGTCCACGACCATGCTTCTCAGCCACTTCAACGAATTATCCTCTTGCCTTATGTTGAGGTCCTCCCGCTTCGATTCGTCGACGGTGAGGCCAAAGCCTCTCTTCATCGTGTTCAACCTGAAGAGCTTCATTAGGTTTTCGCGAAGGGTTCCGACGTTGTTCCCGAACTCGTTGAGATCGATCCGAAATTTGACCGTGAGATTCTGGTCGGCATCCACCTTTTGCCACCTATCGGCGAACCTTCGCAGCTTCTCGGCGTACGCCTTGCTGCAACGGATTGAAACGAAATCCTTTCCGGTTGAAACTACCTCCCCCAGAACGATGTGGAGCTCGTGCCGGCCTCCGATGGAAGTGCTGCGCTCTCCGCAGTCGAAAATAGTCGCGTCGCTGCTGATGATAATCCTGACGCCCTTCTCGAAGAGCAGCCGATCGATATTTTTCGCGTTGCTTCCGGTGCTCAGTTGACTTGGGGAATCGCCCTCGCCCTCGATGGCTTGAGACAGGGCCACCGCGTCTCGCTCGAATTTCAGCTCGCAGTCCTGCCCTTCCACGTCGTCGGCGGCAATGTATGCTTGCCTCAGCCAGGTGAGGCCGGAAATCGTCTTCCTCGTCTTCCGCTCCCGCTCGTTAGCGGCCTCGATAAAGCACGAGACCTTCTGCGCTTCGTTCAGCTCCATGTCGAGCATCCTGTCCCAGTCCTCGAAGTATTTCAGGTGCTCCGGAGAGAGGTGTTTAGTGGTGCTCCTCAGCAGCTCTGCGAGCCAGGGCCTTTCCTCGCCCTCGGGGTCTTCGACCTGTTTGCGCTTGATTTCAGCAGCCTTGTACAGCATGCACGCGCTGTTCGCGTAGCAAGTTTTGCAGCTGAACAAGGATCTGTCTTCGTCGATGGGAGGGAGCTTTGCGGGCTCGAAGTCGTCGTCCACAACGACTTTCCCAGACGCGGGATCTGGGCCGCTGACTCCCCGATTCCTGTTGAGCTCGATGATATTGCTTGCAAGTTGGTTGCGCTGAGCAATCAGCGTCTTGGTAATTTTAACGTTGGCGGGCACAAACGTCGGGCGATGGCCGGTCTCGTTCAAGTAGAGCAGCACGCCCCCGTCGCCGGCGCCGTGATCGTTCCCGCTGTTCGCACCGTGGCTGGCCTTGAGCATCAGGGTGTAGAGGCTGAGCTGCGCCGAGTGATCCGGTCGAACTTCGCAGTGTTGCTCGTTCATGTCTCTCTTTTTACCGGTTTTAAGTTCCATGGACACTAGGCTCTTGATGAGTTTTTCGGTGTTGTTGCTGCCCTTCATTTTCATCTCGGCCTCAAAAGTAACGTCGACGTTTCCCGACAGGCCAAGATGCGGAACAAGGAGCTCCTCTTCGGTGGCGTTAACGCGAGTCGCCCGAAAGTGCACTGTCTCGTCGGAGGCGTAGACCGGAATCACGCCGCCGTTGGCCTCGTCCTGCCCGTCGCTCCCATTGTCGATCGCGGTGAATTGCTTGGTGAACTGCTGTACGTGAGGCACGATGCCCATGAGCTTCGATTTCGCCTCCTTCTCAGTTATGTCGCACGCGATGAGCGCCAGGCTGTTGGCCTTGACGATCTGATCGGCGTAATCGTTGAAATTTTCGATGGTGACCGCGTTGCTCCCCACGGTCTTTTCGAAGAGCTCGTGGGCGCAGGTTCCGATGATTCCCGCGGCGCTCGCCTGATAACTCGAGCCCTTCATGCGGTGCTTCAGGGCCGCCTTCCGCTGGCAGGAGAGTTGCTCGCAGACGTAACTCGGGCTGACGATGTGGTCGGGGTGAAGAATAAACAGGAGGTCGTCGTCAGTGGACATGGGCGCGGGATCCGTGTCGAATGTTATCGGGAGGGCCTTAAAGGTGGTCAAGAAGCGGTTCGAGGGCGAAACGATGTTAAATATGTCGTTCTTCTTCACGAGGGGCCAAAACCAGTCGCCTGCAGTGAGCGTGGAAGTTATGTTGTGCTGTCGGCGTTAGAAATGGTGGCAAAGACGGTGGAGACGGCGGAGAAAAACGGCCTCAACAAACGTTCTCACCTCTCAGGTACACGTATCCCGTCGGGGTCGCGTCGGAGGCGGGGGCGGAGGTGGACGAGCAGGCTGCGGCCGCGGGCGTTTCGAGGAACTCCTTCTTGAACGGGGTGACGGTTAAGATCTTCGTCAGAGTTTCAATATCATCGATGACGTCCAGGATTTGGTACCGACTGAAGCCCATGTACTTGGGAGCATTCGGAAGTTCCTTCGTCATGCTTAATGGGTTATTTATGGTGTTGGGGGTGGGGGTGGGGGTGGTAGCTGAGGTACATCGCTTGAACTGCGGATTGTGCACTGGCTGATTTCTCGGAGGGGGGCGGGCGCGGTCGGCTATTGTCATTTGCAGCCTCTTCTTGACCATGGGTTGGTCGTCTCTTTGTTGCTGGCTGAGCGTTCTCGGGCTCTTGAACGGCGTGCCTTTACCGACGAGGCAGTCTTCTATGTCGGGCGGGGGACAGGGGGGAGCGCTGCTCTGTTGGGATGTTTTGGATTGTTTGGCCTCGACTACTTTATCGATTTCTCCCCAGTCGAATTGAGAGAGGGAGTCACCGAAGGGGTCCGGGGTTTGGGGGGGTCGAAGGGCTTTGGGGGGGGGAGGTTCGGAGTGTTGAACGGGCTGGGCGGGAGGTGGTTTGGATTGTTGCGCGGGCTGAACGGGGTCAGCTTTTGGGGGCGGGAGGGCTTTGGATTTTAATGCTCGTCGACGTGCGGCCTGCAACGAGCGTAGCGAGCGTTGACGAGTTAGAAACACGCTTTGAAGCTAGAAGTGGAGAGAAAGCGGAGCCAAAAGGCGAACCAGTATTGGAGCATTCTCGTCGAACTTCCTGCAGCTTCTCACCTCCTCTTTCTTCTTCTCCACTAGGGCCTTAATGGCCGCGGACTCCATCGCCTTTATGGCCGAGTCGTCGAACATGTCGCCGAACGGGTCGGGAGACCTTAATTTTTGGTTGACGGAGGAGGCGGCCTTGATGGGAGTTTTAAAGGAGGCGGGCGGGATGGCCGTCGGCGGGAGGGGTTGAAACTGGGGCTGGGAAGGATAGGGACGGGTAGGGCTGACCAAGTCACTGCAGCTCAGCCTCTCGTCGTCGTTCTGCTCTCCGTTGTGCTCTCCGCTGCCGCTCAGGCTCCCTCTCATCTTCTCGATGGAGGTGTCGTTGAGGAGAACGGGGTCCTTAGGGGTGCTGGAGAGGTCAATGTCCCTGTCGATGGACGAAAGCATGGCGGCGAATTCGTCCATGTGTCCCGGAGAGGCAGGAGGGGGCAGCGAGGAGGACAAGGAAGAGGAATTGCGGGCGAAGCCGGCGGGGACGTTGGAGGAGGGGACCGTTATGTCGGAGGAGGTGGTGGTGTTGATGGGAGTCTTGAGGAGGATATTATTTCGGCGGTCGGGTGGGGTTTTGGATTTCGAGAGGCGGGGTTTCTTCTTCTTGTTGTTCTTGACGGCTGACTTTCCTCTATTTTTTTGTCGGGGGGGGGGGGGAGGAGTACGTCGTTGGTTTGAGGAGGTGGTGTTAGTTGTGACGTTAAATGAAGGGGAAGAGGAGAGGAGAAGAGGGTGAATTATCTCACCTCCTTCGAACTCCACTTTGACGCCCGTCGTTTGGACCGCCCAAGTACTCGAACATTTCGTTGACCTCGTCCTTGCTGTCCTTGGAGCGCGTCTCCGTCTGGTGATCGTCAGCTGTCGGGGACTTCGCGCTGGGGTCGGCATTTAATTTTATCTGAAGGTGGTGAGGGCGAAGGGGAGATCGAGGTGAAGGAGAAGTGGGTGCAGAAGGTGTTAGACCGAGCGGAGAAGGACTGATGAAAAGGAGGGGCGGTATTGATTCCTAACCTGTTGGTCCTCACTGTCAGACCAGTAAATTGCGTCACAGTCTTGCGTCATGGGGGGCGCCATTGGAGCAACAGATCGGAGGGACTTATTCATTTTTACTAATTTTATCTTGGATCCTACGCAAGTGGCGACAGGTCAGGCTCGGATTTGGGTGTATAATAGGGTCAGTTATGCGGCACAGTTAAATGTAGCACGTATAACTTAAGTTGGCGCGAGATGTAATATACACTGGAAAGTTGTCTAAAATCCAATATACGCTATGCTGACCTCTTTATATATAGGAACTGTCCTTTTTTTGACATTGTCGTTATGCTTGAGTTTTGTACCATTCACAACAACAACGTTTGGTCCCAAATTGGAACATATGAGTCTGCGACCTTCTTCTTCTGGCCGGGCCTCACAGAAAGGGCAAGCACTCTTCCTCTTCGGGAAGAAGGACAAAGAGGAGAAGTCGGACGGGGAGAATTCGGGCGGTGGGGACATCTTGAACAGCCCCGCGTTCTTGAGCAAGAAGATTGAGGTCTTGAAGGTGAGATGGAAAAAGGGCGACATCATGGGACGATGTGTGGGGGCCGCTGGAGGTGAGCTCGTGCTCACCCTCGATCCTCTCTCTTACTCGACAGGGCGACCTCACTATGGGGGAGAGCGACATCACGGCGGCCGAGAAGGAGCTGGAGGCCGCTAAGGAGGAGTGGGGCGACCAAATGAACCGCATGCGTTCAGAGTTCGATTTCATGAAGGCGAGGTCGTTCAACGAGACGAGGGACGCGAGCGGCGTGGCCGCCGTGAAGGTTGTGAAGGAGGTGAGAAATATAAGCCACTGTGAAAGTGATTGTGATTTTGATAGTGTATTTTGCGTGTGTGAGGGTGATTGATTGAACTTCGTCTCATGGCGACGGCAGTACCTTCCTCTCCAACACAATCTAACCAAACCCACACACACACGCAGGTGCTACAAGTGGTCGACAACTTCAACAGGGCCTTCACCTCCGTGCCGGCTGAGACTGACGCCGCGAAGGAGGTGGAGGGAGCCTACAAATCGATATACGCTGAAATCGAGGAGATATTCAACGCCTTGGGGGTGGAGGAGGTGGAGACCTTGGGGACGGAGTTCGACTACGAGCTGCACGAGGCGATCATGCAGTCTCCGTCCGCGGACTACGAGGAGGGGATAGTGTGCCAGGAGTTCCAGAAGGGATACAAGCTCGGGGACAAGTTGATCAGGCCTGCCATGGTCGCCGTCGCGATTTAACGCAATTTAGACAAAACGGGGCATGCCGTTAACGTAACGTTCGTTGTAAGAAATATTAGTAGTAGCTTATTAGGTTTTTTGTTTGTGAAAGTGAAGATTATTTATTTTTTTTAGTATCAGCTCAAGCTCCTTAGACCTTGAAGCCGTTACTGCGGCGGCGTCCACGGGCCTTCTCGAACTTCCTTCCCTTGGAGCGGACATAGGGCTTGACTCCGTCGTGGGTGTGGGGGTTGAGGACAGAAGTGGAGTGGCCGAAGTGGGCGAGGGCCGCGCGGGACTTGGGGCCGCGGAGGAGGACGGTGTTGGTTCCCTTGGGGGCACGAAGGGCAAGCTGGTCGAAGCTGATGCACTCTCCGCCGGCGGCGGTGATGCGGGCGCGGGCGGTGGCGGTGAAGGCGAGGGCGCAGACGGTCATCTTGGGGACCTCCATGAGGCGGACATCGTCAGTGACCTTTCCGACAAGGACGGCGGTCTTGCCATCCTTTCCGGTCATGTACTTGACGAGGCGGGACAGGGCGATGGGGGGGCTGTTGACCTTGCTCATGTGGAGGCGCTTGAGGACGGTGGCGCAGAACGCAGAGTCGGTACGGCGGGCGAGGAAGGAGTAGAGCTTGATCAAGAGGCGGGTGTAGGGGTTCTGGGTCTTGATGACCTTGGTGCTGGACTTGTGTCCGACACGGCGTCCTCCGGCTTTGAGATCGATTCCCATGTTGTTATTTGGTGTGGGGTTGGAGAGTGGTGGTTCTGTTGGATGGGGGTGAGGGGAGGGGAGGGGGGGGGGGTTGGGGGAGAGGGTCGGGGATGGGTTAGAGTAGAGGGGTTGATGAGGTGATGGAGGACAACTGAATAGAGCGAGTGTCGCGAAGCGGCAGGGGATCGAGGGCGGTAGATTGCTGTAAATGACTCGAATCTAACGGGGCGACGCCGGTGCGAACCGAGGAAGAGCACCAGGGAAGCGCAATCGAGGCAAGCAGAGGAGACCACGAAATTATAAAGAACGCATGTGAAACTATTGAGCACGATACGTGGACCAGATGTGCTGCAAGACAAGGGCCATGTTGTAGTATTTCAGACCAATAAGTACAACGCTAATATGTAGAAGAGTCGAGGAGACGCACAATTCAGCAATACGCGATGGTCTGGGGCGGGGCCAACGGATGGGCCGGGGAGGGGCCTTTTGGAATGACCGCGTATTTTCGGAGGTATTTGTTGTTACATGGAGGTCCGTCGGAGGTATTGAGGAGTCCTCGTAGTTTGGAAACGGGGTTCGGTACGCGGGGAGGATTGAAACTAACCAAAAACTGAATGTCCTGAGGATTGGCTAGGTTTTCCATGGTCGGGGATCACTGTACACAAAATTTTGGGGGAAGGGATTGGGAGTTTAGGGTGGATTGGGTGGCGGAAAGTTGGGGGAGAATGTTTGGGTGGTTGTACTGATGGGTTTTGTGGGCGAAGCTGTTATTTTTTATTGCCGTGGCACGTTCTGAAATTACACTGTAGATCTTTGTCATTTCACTGGAAGAAAATAAAAATTGCGCCCAGTAAAGTCTCAGGGCTAGGCTATTTAATTATATATCTCCTATATATATATATCTCCTACCAATCTGCCAACACTGATTGTGCTGTGGAATCTTCCAATTTCCTCGTTTGCGCTTTGTTTCTGCTGTCTATCCCCACCTGCCTCGAGCAAAACCGCCGCCTTGGGTTTTTCTCGTGTGACGTACACGCCGTGCACGGTTCTTACGTTAAGCCGGACTATGGGGGGTTCCAAAGGCCCGGAGCTCCTGCCCACTACGTGCGTTCAGTTCGTACCGGAAGATAATAATATCCACAGTAGACTGGAGTTGTCCTTCAGCGATCTGCCCTTTGGCTTTTCTTTTCATAAGCAGGGTGGGCACATAGCCTTGAATTTCACGGGTGCCGATGACAGGGCGCTGATTGAGATTCCGATGGAGGTGAGCTGTGAGGAGCGGTTTGTGGTTTGGGCTGTTATTTGTTGGGGGGTAAAATAATTGGCAGTAATTGCGGTGCATGAATGTCGGTGCGAAGGCAGCCACTAACCCCTCCAAATCACAAATCTCTCCCTCCCCCATATCTCATATATTAGATAACGAAGACGGTTCGGCAGATAAACTCCGAGCTTCCGCCCATGCTGAACTTCTCCCTCTTCTTTTGGTGCATGCAGGTGCCGCTGCTGGCCCTGGCTGCAGTGTGCGCAGTGGTGGCTGACTTTGCAGTGGTCCAACTTTTGGGGGTCATCCTGTTGGTGTTTGTGCTGCCTATAATAGTTCTGCGACTGACCGTGCGGGAGGTGGTGAAGGAGATCAGGAGGCTTGCCAAGAAGTTCAACAAGACTTACTACATGCAGGTGGGGGTGAAGGAATTTGTGCCGTTCTGGACGGAGGGGGGAGGTGAGAAGAAGAGAAAGAAGAAGAAGAAAGAAGAAGTTCGTCAGTTTTTGTGTGTTTCATTATAGTGAATACTAACGCTGGGGGATCGTCGCAGGTTTTATGTGGCGAAAGGACGCCTTCATGACGGGTTTGGGGATGGGGTCGAGGGTTTATCTGTTCGTCCAGTTGGAATTCGGGGCCCCAAAAATATCAGATGATCTGTCGGAACTCAGCCGGCGACAAAATTCCAGTATCCGCAAGCAGGAAGAGAACAAGCAGAACATTAAAAAAATGACTAGTCAGCTCGTGACCGGCAGGGTCACCCCGATTCTGCCGGTACACGCCGGCGAAGGAGGGGGTGTTGCTCCGAGGATGAGTAACCGACAACACAGCCAAGGGAAGAGGGGGAGCATGCAGACGGCCCCGTCGCGGCGAGGGAGCATGACTGCTCCGAGCAGCGGAAATTCAGCTGGCGCCCCGCCAAAGAGGGGGGTGCGGTCTGGGCCTTCGCGGCGAGGGAGTTTGACAATGTAAAAATGAAAAATGCAGATCTTATTTTTAGAGTTCAAACATGAAAGTAGTTAGTTAGGTTAGCACTTGAGGCTGGTGTGCATCGCAAACTGGTTCATGGTGTCGAATTCTCGAGAAGACGAGCAGCACAGTCCAAAGAGGCTTCCGTATCCGATGACTAATTGGCACAACTCTGCGACGGCAGCGGAGGAAGCCGGGTGCCTCGAGAGGTAGCCGTTTGTGAGGACGGTCTCACACGTGCTTCGAACAATGGCCACCACCTCGTCAGTCATCCTGACCTCCTTCTGCTTCGAAGCGGTGAAAAAATACGCCCTCAACAGGTACACGAGGGAGGGGGGGGACGACTGCGCCAATTTGAGCGACATCGCCAGTTCGATTGAAAGTTCTCGCTGCTTGTCCAACTTCAAATACTGCGAAGCGAAGTGAAGTGAAGTGAAGTGAAGTGATTGACGTCTACGAGTTAGAACTGATCGGATCAAAGTGTAGGTGGTTTGAATTATGAGTGAGCGGAGACGATGGAATTCGATATTCTTACCTTGGCGGCACCTTCCAGGACGTCAGAGCACCACATTATGTTCTCGAGCGAGACTTGGGGACGGCGGTTCAACTGTCGTCGCAGAAACCTGAACAGGACTCCGAGGACGTCCGCTTCTCCTTGGCACAGCACCGCTTCGCTGACAAACTCGTTGCTGCCCACTCCCTCATCCTCCGACCTGCCGTTGAAAATCTGCGTGGAGTGTAGCGAGTCAGTCGCGTGAATAATTGGGCGTTAACAAGTTGGAACCACGCAGAAACGATAGTTCATTGGAGCGTAATCGTCTTTTCCTCGCATTTTCTCACCTTTGCCAGGGCCGGCAAGAGGAAAAAGAGCGGCTCCTGTTGTTGAATGGTCGGGGGTTCTACAGTTTCTGTTGCGGCGAGCGGAAAGGGTGTTCACGACGTTAGAAGCGGCAAAGAATTTGGTAGCACCGTCGCTTCGCTCCTCACATACTCTCACCTGCTGGTGCCTCGCCCTCGCCCTCGCCCTCGTCCTCGTCGTCGCTATCCACACCCTCCATCTCATTTAATTCTATCGCGCCGCCATAGCTCCGATCGCACAAAATCAGGCTGTTCTTGATTGCCTTCACGAGCAAATTCCTCCCATACATTTTATCCTCCATGTCGTTCTCTGCAAACCAAGCGCCTATGGGTTTTACGCACATTATCATAATCTCCTCCGCCGCGGCGTTGAGCTTCTGCGAGGAGACCATGTCGTCGGCCAGCAGCTGCGACGAGAGTTAAGATGGGCGTTCGCGCGTTAGAATTGGGCGTCGATATCCTGTTGTCGTCACATTGTTCGTAGCTCACCTGGCTCATTGCATCTACTGCGTCATCAAGACCTCCCTTGACCTGTATCAAGGCGTCAAAGGGAAGGGCCGCCCAGTCCGCCGATCCCGCCCCCTCCTCGTCCTCCATGTCGTCAATCATTTCGCACAGCAGTTTGGTGGCGATGAGGAAAATCTGAATGCATATCGAGACCTGGTTCGACAAGTCAGTGAGGAATTCCGGCTCATCCGTCTCGCCCGTCTCGGCAACCTCCAGGGTCGAGGAGAGGCACACCCTCAGCTCGCCACAAGCGATTCGGACCATGGCCTGGAGGGGCTTGTTGTCGTTGGGGCCGTCCAGCACCCATTTGCCGCCGCACTTTTCGAGGAGCGTGCCAATCAAGAAGAGGGACTGGGATCGCAGGGAGGACGAACTGGGACGAGAGGACGGACTGTCGTCAGCGGAGTCCTCCTTCAGGCAGGTAGTGAGGGTTCGACGGACCGATTTTTGGAAGGACGCGTTCTTGCTAAAGAAGGTCATGGCGGCGTCTGCCGTGTCGGCGGGAGCGAGGAGGAAAAGCGTCCGCAGCGCAGAGAGGGAAATTGACAGGTTGGAGCTGCAGAGAGGGGTTATGGATCGAAGTGGGGATCGAAGGGGGAATCGAAGCCGAGCAAGGAGCGGAGCAAGGAACGAAGCGACGGTTAGAATGTAATCTTAGCGGTCATGGTGATACAAGATTCTTACCTGTTGGAAACAAAGAGGGAGACAGAAGCCGTTGAGACGGTCGAGGGCTTGCTCAGCAGACACTCGCTCACGAAGGTGTCGCAAGCGGCAAGCACCTCGTGAAGGGACGTCGCCTCCCATGCCGTTAGGTCTTGTGCGGTCTTCTTGGCAGTCTCAACACGGGCAAGGAGGCCCAGAATGTTTGAAGAGACAGCAGAGCTTGGAGTTTGGGTTTGGGTCAGGGTTGTGGAGATGGTCAAGTTCGACACCGCGCTAGCAATCGATTGGTTGATTTGTGGGGGGAGGGGGGACGCCGGAGAGGCGGCTCTCTTAAAGAGGGCGAAGACAGGCTCATGAAGAACTGAGAAGGCCGAGGCGACAGAGGAGGAGGAGTTGGTGGAGAGAATGTACGCCCATACATTGAACGAGAGCGAGTAGTAGCTGTTGTTGTTGTTGTTGTTGTTGTTGTTGTTGTTGTTGTTGGGGGAGGGGGAAGGGGAGGAGGAGGCGGTGGTATTGTTAGCGGTGTTGATCAAACGGACCAGGAAGGATGGGCTCAAGGCCTTGGCAACATCGGAAGCCTTGGGCTGGTCTTCCGCCTTCATCTTCGCCAGGATCGTCAGCCCGGCAAGCACCTCCTCGTCAGAGGAGCCGCCGAGCAGTTTCAGGACCTTCCCCGACATCAGCGCAGCCATGTGTTAGAGAAGGGGACGAGTAGATGGGTGGAGAAGAAGAAAGTGGGTCGATGGATTTGTGGATGGTGGATGGATGGAGTACCCGCTGAAAGTTGGTAAATAGGAAGTGCAGCGTGCTGGTGAGTTGGTGGGTGGAAGGAAAGCAACTAGAAGGCGTTGCGGACGTTCACAGTGACAGAACAAGAGAGATAATTTTCCAGAGAAATGTATCTCTAAAAAGGGGGTATTTTCGTGATCAATTTTGTTCATATTATTCATTTTTGGAGCTCTCAAGGAAATTTTACTGTTTTGAATTTTATAAAAAATCCCATTTTGGCCTATTTTCACATTTATTTCGCTATTAAAGTGTATAACAAATACAAAACAAGATGCATATTTTCAATACTGAGCACATTAAATTATCTTTGATAACACTTCTTGGCCAATTTGGAACTTATTTTGATCACTCTTTAAAACCAACTTCAAATCCCTTTTTGCCCTATTGAATGGAAGATTAAATCTCTTAGAGATCTCAAAAAGAATAATATGACCAAAAGTTATCCAGAAAATGTTTTATGAACAAAAAACTGAAATCGTTCGAAAAAAACGTGTGGTGTGTGAATATAGAAGCTTAGCTTTGTGGTAAACAGACTGGGAGTTATTAGGCTAGCTACTGCTCACATGTGGAACGCTTTCAAATTCAAAATTAATAATTGATTGTCATGTTATATCCGCCGTCGCTTCATATCATATAAAAGAAAGAACGTCAGCTCAGCTCAGAAACGTCAGTGATCTGAGTATCGTTGTGCTCGTCTCCAACCCACGCAACCGGAGCGGAGGACGTCATCTGCGAGAACAGGTTGGCGTCTTCGTTCTTGAGGTTTTGCTCTTCGCTCATTTCCAGGCTCATTACCTCTTCCATCAGTTCCATTCCCCCGAAACTCGCTTCATCATTGCCGGCTTTGTCGTTATCTCCCGCCCCGCCCCCCTCGATAACAAAACCTCCGTTGAGGTTCTTGATTTCATTTCTCCAAGGCACCGCCAAGCTCTTCGTAATCTCCTCCTTGTCATTTTTTTCCATCAGAAATTTGTCGTTCTTCTTGTCCTTCTTCTTCTTTTTCTTCTTCTTAATTTTTTGGTTCTCCTTCTCTCCGTCGGCCTCCACTCCCTCTTCTTCTCCCGCCCCCAACTCAGTACTGCTATCTCTGTCTCCATCTCCGTCTCCATTTCCATTTCCATTTCCATTTCCATTTCCGTCACACCCCATCTCCTTCTGCCTGGGCCAGTCCGGAAGCTGCGTCAAGCAGTCGTAAACGCCGCGGAACTTGGACGGAACGCTGAGGAGCTTCTTGGCACGCGTGAGGCCGACGTACCACAAATTCAGAAAGTCCCCAAACGACGGATAGTCGAACTCCCACTCCTTCTTCTGGTGGCCTCCCTTCTGTCCCTTTACCTCTTGGGACGCCTTTCTCTTGACCAGCAGTAGATCCTCGAGGTCGTCGAGGAGCATCACTCGGTCCCACTCGCCTGTGACGAGTTAGCATAAAGTAGCGATGATAGTGATAGTGAGTGGGCGAATGATCCTCAACAATTACGATCGGTTCTCTATAGTTTTTTTGGCTTCTACGCTTCTTCTCACCTCCCTTGGAGGCGTGGACAGTGCCAAGGATGACATCGGCGTCTTCTTCTGCGACACTCTTGTTCAGAACTTCCTCCCTGAAGCTCTTGACGACCTGGGGCGTTTGGTCTTGGAACTTGTTGATGACGCTGATGATGCTGCTGTACTTGTTCATGTCGAGGCTCTCCACGGCGCTGCAGACCCTGTACCACGTAATCTCCATGTTCTGCGACGAGCGAGTCGCATCAAGATTAGGTGTTAACGAATAAGAAACGGAATTGACAAGAAATAAGTGACAGTGCTTTGTACGGACGCCCGCTGCTAGTATCCTCACCTTGAACTCCTTGTACTTGCGTACAAATTCATTGGCGGCTACGGTGCCTTTGAAGAGGCAGTAGAAATCGTCTATCTGCTTCAGCGCAAAGTTCCACTTGCCCTTCCCGGAACTCTCGCCCTTGCCCAGGAAGGAGAACTTGTACGGAAAAGGCGGAGGCGAGACATCACCCATGATGTTATCAACTTCACTATCACTATCACTATCACTATCACTATCACTATCACTATCACTATCACTATCACTATCACTATCACTATCACTATCATCATCATCATTATTATCATCATCAGCAATAACGTCTTTGTTGTTGCCGGCGGAGATCCCCAAAAGCCCAACCGCGTAAACGAAGAGCGTCGTGTTGGAAAATGCGAGAACGGTCATGGGATTGTTCCTCTCGGGGACCATGGGCTCGCTAGTGACTGTCCCAGGGTGAGCCCCTCTTCCAATCACGCGGTAGCCGGGGTCCTGCTGGGGGGAGTTCTCCTTGAGGAACAGAATCGTGTTCGCGGCGCAGGCGATGTTCGAGTCGAAGCGGAAGGAGTGCGTGAGCGGGCAGTCCACTAGGTGAATTTTGTTCAGGTGCTTCTCCTCGAGCTTGGTTATGTTGGTGGACTTTGCGCCGCGGAATCCGTAGATGGACTGGTTCGCGTCGCCGACGAAGATTACCTAAGGGGGAATTTGTGCGGTTAGAGGCGAGGGAGGGAGGGAGCGGACGGGTTTGTGGCCTCACCTGCTTCTTGTACAGGCTCGCCTGTTGCAAAAACCAGTCAATCTGACACTTCGTCAAGTCCTGACACTCGTCGACCAGGAGAACGGAGCAATCAATCGCCAGCTTGGAGAGCTGGACGTTTCTCAGGACGGAGTCAAACGTGTAAATCTCACAGTCGTTCTTCGAGAGGTCTAGGAGGCCCCACAGTTTCTTGGCAGAGTTGACGTAGAAGTTGTAGTGAGGAGGAACGCGATCCTTGTGCTTCTCGTGGTACTTCTTCGCAGGGAAATAGGTTTTATTGTGGAAGCCAGTGGCTTCTTTGAAGCACTCCTGCTCCGAGTCGCTCTGGTGAATGTAGCAGGAGATGAACTGCTTTCTCAGGTAGAAAATGACCATTCTGAAGACGTCCTTCAGGAAAAGCTCATCGTTCTTGTTGTTCCTCCGCATCGGGGCGAGGAACTGCTCGATGTCACCCTGGAGCTTGTCCTCGATTAAATTGTCCAGGTCCTCCTCCTTCGTAAGTAGCTTCCCCGACCTCAAATCCCCCATCTGCCAGCACGTGAACGCCAGAGAGTGCGTGGTCAGGCACGCCACAGTGCCGGGGAAACCCTCCTCTGAAAACCTCCTCCTCGCGTCCTCAGCCGCAGTCTTATTGAAAGTGACGTACGTTATTTTCTCGTGCTTCAGCTGAAGGAGACGGCGGACGGCCTTCTGAAGGGTCGTAGTCTTGCCTGTTCCTGCCGCGGCCTGCACTCGAACAACCACCCCTTTAGTGAGGTCGGGGGGAAGAGCCTGCTCGATTATTCGGAGCTGCTGGGCAGTCATCGGAGGGCCGCTGAAGGCGGGGAGGGGGGGAAGCGGGGTTTGAGGAGGCGGAGGCGGAGTTGGTTTTGTTGGACGCTGAGGACGCGAAGGAGGTTGCTGAGGGAGGGGAGGAGGCTGCCGTTGTTTGGGACGGGGGCGGGGCTGTTTGGTGCGAGGCGGCTGCGCAGCGCGAGGCTGTGTGGCGCGAGCCTTTGGGGGGGTAAGATTCTCGTCCTTCTCGCATAAAGTGAGGTCGATTGGCTCCACGCTGGAAGTTTGCTTCTGCAGCGAACCTTGCGTTAGATCAATAACCCTCTTGCTCTTGTTTGAACTCGGTTGAGACGTCTTGAACCTTCGTTTCTTCTTCAGCTTCGAGACTGGCTTCGCCTTGGTCTTTTTAGTGGCATTAGGGTTGACGTTTGTAGGAAGGGAAGACATTATTTGGAGTCAACGGAGAGCGGTGGGAGACTTTTCAAGAGTGTGTCTTTTTTAGACTATTAACGGACGATTGACCGACTGTATTGGGGTGTAGTGTGGAGGGAGGCAACTGCAGTTGCCTTGCTTGTGGCAGACAGCGATGACGATCGATATGCGATGATGTTTAAACGATTTAACAACTTTTTCGATTTATCAGGACAATTCTAACAATCAAAAAGGATCAATTTGTATATATATAGATGATTCCACGCTTCTATTAGCAACTCATCGTCGATACTGTTTAGTAAAACCCTCATACTTACGTCAGCAACACACTGCGACGTTAGATTCAAATGATTCAAATGAAATCAAGTAAATCCAAGCCAGTCTCCGCCCCGCAATGCGGCTTCCCTGGATGCTCCAAGCCGGCGCCGCTGAAGTGCTCACGATGCAAGGAGGTCAGGTACTGCTCGAAAGAGCACCAGAAGGCACACTGGAAGCTCCACAAGAAGCTCTGCGCGCCGCCTGGTGAGAGGATTTCTTCCAGCAACAATCGGCTCCCATCGCCGCCCCGGGATCATTCGCTGCCCAAGCTGCTTCTGTTCCCGTGAAGAGCGTCGAGGAGGAGGTTAAGTGTATTATCTGCCTCGATAACGTTGTGAGCGCGAAGCTCAAGCCTTGCCAGCATTCGGTGTATTGCAAGGCTTGCGTGGATGAGCTTCTCCGTCGAGGTGATCCATGCCCGATCTGCAGGAAACCAATTTCGGGATGCGAAGTTGGCAAATTCATTGGCAGTCTAGGAGCGCACGGGCTTTGGCCAACGTCGCTCAAGAATTTGATGCAGCTAGCGAGCGGGGAGGGCTTCAACAAGTACTTCCAGGATCTGTTCGTTGGGAACGAGGCGTCGTATCTTAGGTGGAAGGAGGTGTTTGATGTGTTGGAGCTTGTGGGGGTCAGGGCGGAGGGAGGGGGCGAGTCGCTGGAGCAGCAGATTTTGAAAATAACGGGGTCAGAGGACATGGAGAAGCTGAGGGCACTGGCCAAGCTGTGCAGTAAGGAGTTCTTCAACGATCCGTCGCTTTTGGTGGCGGTGTCGAGGAGGATACTGGAGGTTTTGGAGTTGGGGATGCCGGCACCTTGTCCGAAAGGGAAGAGAGAGGGGAAGGGAAAGAAGGGAATGAAGAAGAAGAAAGCTGATCCGAGGAAGGTCGAGGTTTTGGATGCTTGTTATGCGCTGGGGAGGGCGTGTAATGAGGTTAGGGATGGTGAGGATTGTAGAAGATACTATAAGCAAGCGAAGGAGGGATACGACGAGCAGCTGGAGCCTGATAGCGAGAAGGCGCTTGAGGTGACAAGGTGTTTGATCATGGTCACTTGTTGGAGTATGGGCGAGCTAATTGACAAGTTGAGAGTGTTGGTTCGGAGGATGGTAGGAGCGTTGGGGGAGGAGAACGTCATCACTTTGGATACGCTCAATGATCTTGGTCATACGCTGATAGAGAATGGAGAGTATGCGGAGGCAGGGAAATTTTGTGAAAGGTGTTTAGCGGGGAGGGAGAAGGTACTAGGCGAGGATCATAAAGATACGCTGATGACAGTGAATAATTTGGGGAATGTTTATAAGAAGTTGGAGGATTACGAGAAGGCGTTGGAGTGCTATGAGAGAGCTTTGAAGGGGTTCAAGAAGACACTAGGGAAGACACATCCTAGTACACTCACGGCAATGGAGTGTATTGCGATTGTTTATGACGACGGATTGAAGGACCATGGAAAAGCTGAGGAGCTTTATCAGAGAGTACTCGAGGGATATGAAGCACAGCTTGGGAAAGATAATGAAGATACTAAGAGGTGTGCAAGGAACTTTGCCACATGTTTAGCCACAGCAGGAAAGAAGTTGAAACTGAGAAAGACAATCGACAAGTATCCTCACATCATGATAGAGCAGCCAGCATTTAAGGAATTCCTTTGAATTATAATTGCTAGCACTTCTTTAATTTACTTTAAGAATTTTATTTGCTGTGGGATGTTGTAATAATGTCAAGAATATTGAGTTGAGAGCTAGAAGGATGAGCGAAGCAAAGGCAGATAACTAAACGCTGTAAATCAATTGATAAGGAATATATCCAAGCTTAGCACAAATTGGAGTTTTATCTATTAGAATTCTTTCGAGGTTATTGAAGTTTGGAGTCTGGAGTTTGTAGAATCAATATATCACTGAGAGTTTCTGCTGGTGAAAAAAAATTACACCGAAAATAAGGTAGGGGAAAAAGTAGTTGAATTGGAGGACACGGAGACCCTATGCTTAGACTAAGGCAAAAAAGAGAATTTGAATTTTGAAATTTATGCTAAAATATAACCAACAAAAAACACCCATTCCGTACGGTCCTCGATTCCCCAACAAGCACTAACGCAATTATCCATATATCAAATACCTCTCCCACGCGCAGCTAACGTTAACAACAACACGATGGCGCCTCGCTATGGCAGCTGCCACGGTGGCGTGCCCGTCTCAGTTTGCGCGGCGGGGCTGACGACATCGTATTTTGAACAAGGACTTCGATGATTCTTCTCGCTGCCTTGCTTCCAAGTGCACCAGTGTCGAGGATCGCCCCCTGAACGACGAGAAGGCGCATGTAGGGGTGGTTATGGGTGCGGAGGAGGAGGAGGTGGAGCCGTTTGTCCGGTACGCTCGCTACTCTTTCGCCTGTCTCGACGCTCTGCTGGGGTACGACTCGGACGAGGGGAACGGAAACGTCGTCGCGAGTGCAGCCCCAGCGAAGAAGAAGAAGGCCGGGCCGAGCGGAGGGGAGGGGAAGAAGGAGGGGGAGGTTCCGGTTGAGATCCCGGCGGCGCTGCTCTTCATGAGGTACCTGAAGAACCTATAGGTTTCACGAACGCGAGGGGTGTTTTGAAATAAAAAATAAGATAGCTAATCTTTCTAATTTTACGTCGACTACCTTCTTCGTAGATACTGCACAACAAGAGCGTGTGGAACGAGGCGATCATCAGAGGAGCGGGCGAGGAGAGAAAAATATGGAAAATAGTTAACCAAAAGGCTCCGGTTTTTATTTATATCTTAGACCCCCCTCTCCTTACACCCCATGCTTGAACTTGCACCACGCTCCTGCCTTACAATTCCCCTTTCTCCAGTAGAGACAGGCTTTCTCGGAAGTATTAGGAAGCGATGCCCCACAACCCCCGCCAATCGAGTCGAAGACACTGAGCAGATCAAGGCCGAGATCGTCGTTGACGACGGTCACTTTTTTAATCTTGTTGGACTTCTTCTTCTTGCAACTCCTATGTCTGGCGGCGACGAAACGGTTGTAATTCGGATTGTTCGGATTACAAAGGTCAGCGAGGGAGACATTGGAGACGCTTGAGGGCAGGTCCCACTCAGGCACCGGACAGTTGAGCACAGGCGTCTTTCGAGGGATACGAGGTTTCTTTGAAAGCTGGGAGGCGAGGGTGGGGTTGTAGTTGGGATTGTTGGGGTTCAGCATGTCAGCTCGGGAGACGACTTTGCCCTTGTCAATCGACATGAGCTTGGTATGGGGTTTAGCCTTGGGCTTGGAATCAACGTCTGACAGGGTGATGTAATCACGGAAATCGTCGAGGTAGTGAAGGCTGAACCTGCTAGTAGTTCCGACGAAGTTTTTGTAGAGCCTGTTGCACGATGCCTTCCAGCTCCAGATCTCGACGATCCAGCCGCGGTCCAGCGCCATCATGACGGCGTTGAGAAAGCTGACCCCTCTCCCCCCGTTGGGGTTGCCGTCACCCGTCATGAGAATGATTCTCTGAGGGGTGCCGACGTTGAGAAGAGTCGCCTGGATCTGGGCAACTAGCGCGGTGTCGACGATCTCCTCCCCGACCCCGGGGGCCCTGGTGAACATGCAAACGTCCCAGCCGGTGCTCTTGTTGTAGAACGGGTCGACGAAGCTGTCGCCAGTGTCGGTGTGACTGCGGGACCCGAAGCAGTAGTTCTGCACGGCAGCCCTCCTGGCCATCATCACCAGCTCGTCAAGGCTGTCGAGGTTGAGCCTCACGGAGCGGTCCTTGGTGCCATCGCCGTTGATCTGGGCGCAGATCAGAATGTTACTGAGGTCGAGGAAACGATAACTATCGCAATCCTTGTTCAAAATACGATGTGTTCTGCCCAGCTACGGTGCTGGACGTGAGCCCACCACCAAGGCGATTGCCGTGGTCATGGACTCTTCTGTGAGCGTTGGTGTCGTCGTAGTCTGTGATTGGAAAGGGAGAAGATGTTGAAAGATGTTGGGGTGAGCGGGGTTGGAGAACGAGAAAATCCCTGTTAGGGTTAGGGTTAGGGTTAGGGTTAGGGTTAGGGTTAGGGTTAGGGTTAGGGTTAGGGTTAGGGTT